>JAEUYN010001701.1:0-291464 GCA_018257835.1 Euura lappo
CCGTATACATTCATAGTCGCTCCTTAACACCACATATTCTTTACTCACGAGTTCTTTTTTCCGATATCCAACTTCATGCAATGAATAACGAGAAAGGTAAGGTCAGGATGCGTATCATTGTGACATGAAAAAACTGGATATCCCCCTCCGATGGTCGCGATAAATGATTGTCCACATTTCTCTATAGTTTTTTCTTCATCTCCCCATTTCCCGGTAAATTATTCATTATTACGAAACGGTAAACTGAACTCGTAGTCAGAGGACAATGTGTTGGAAACGATGGAGGTATTGGATTTTATTGCACAAATTGCTTGGGTTGGGTTCAGAACAACGTGTCAAAGGATAAGAGGAGCAGCAATTAATCAACAATAAGTCTCAGTTAAATGGGTCCAAGGCGTTTATCAAGATGCGCAGTTCGTTTGCATAACGAAAGATCCTTCAAACTTGGCGGGTAATTCCCGAGTGGCAAATAGCTTGATTGCACAGTTTATAGTTTATGAAAACAAGCGCATTGCTCGGATAAGATTTTCATTCTTCGGTGAATCCCACTCACTTCAATAAAGCGTGATACCGGTCTTATATGTAGCAAAATTTAATACATATACTTGGGAATAATGTATTCGCATGAAAAAACACTCAGCTTCGTGGAGTCAATTAGGTTTACAATTTCTTACAAAACGCATTCAATGGCAATCATGGATCGTAAACTCGATAATAATCACGAAAACAGGCTGAAAATTATACAGAATTCATAGCCGCAGTCTAACCATACGAAAAATGCAAAGAATTGCTGCCTGAAGCTATCGGTTTTGCAGTAGGCAAAACCATCCACAGTGCACTGGATGAATCAAGTTTCCGTTGACCTTGTGTAGCTAGAGAGAAAGGCGACCTTAAATGGAATCGCATTCTGCTATTGCATTATCAAGTTGACTGTAAGCACAAAAAAAATCATCTATCACCAAGTTAATTTGATTTAAAATAAGTAGATGAGTTACTTGTATATCATCGAGTAAATGTGAATTAGGATCGAATGAGATATCATAGCATGAAACCAAGTTTTTTGGATTAAAATATATTCACATAATCGGGTTGAGTCAAATTAGGTGTACTTTTTTTTGCGTCAAGTAAATTCCGGGATTCTCATCACAATTGGAATGTTAATATTGAATCCAAAATGTACATGTTCCACAAAAGTGCTGCTGCTTTCGATCTCTCTTAAAAATAGCAAACCTCGAGGTTATCAGTCTTATCGAGAAGAAAAGAGCACATTTCATATTCCGGGTGGAAAAGAGCACGTTTCAGGTTGACTCGAATACTAGCATATTTCGGGTTGACTTGAATACTAGCACGTTTCGGGCTTACTCGAATAATACCACGTTTCGTTAACATTATAATCCGATTGCCATTGTTAGACGTTATTGCCAATATTAACGAAACGTGCTATTATTCGAGTCAACCCGAAATGTGCTAGTATTCGTGTCAACCTGAAACGTGCTCTTTTCCACCCGGAATTTGGAACGTGCTCTTTTCCACCCGGAATATGAAATGTGCTCTTTTCCACCCGGAATCTGAAACGTGCTTTTATTCGTATCGGGCGTCGATTTTCAGGTCGACGTCCAGATGTGTGTTTACTGTATGAATGAATATTTATTTTTACGAATTAAGTTTCAATCGGCATGAAATTTTTCGTTCCAAAATGGTATCTGACAAGATTAGATTTTTAAATCAATCAAAGACCGAAATAATGTACAAATTTATGTAATCGAATGACTGACCGCTGAAGTCTTATCATATTTCCTGTAGTTCGCGTCGATTTACTTACTGGTACTAATATTTTTTTCTGAGGTTGAAACGAGTCTGAGTGGGAAGTTCGAGGGCAGATTCATTAAGTTCAGTCGAATTAGTCGTTTGGTCGATGTCGCTGATCTAATATTTCAGCAATTGGCAATGTGTATATGTAAAGATGTTCAGTGTTCAAAATTCAGCAATATATCACGCAGGCGGTAGGTGACGTTTATTACGTCGAATCGTCAACTTCTTTTAGCAATCAATGTGATTGGTATTGACGTTGAATTCCCAGTGATATTCTCACATACCTCATATAGAAATATGTCTATTTCCGCTCACTTTCCCGTTATGAGCTCAATAAATTCTATCATAATGAACGGCCCGACGTTCAAGGACGACAAAGTGTGGGCGTCGTTGTTTGATATTCACAAATATACATACAGTGTGAATAAATATGAGGGAGTCTAATTCTAATAACAGTAAATGTGATGTAGAAAAACGTTCCGCAATTTGAACAACGACATTTAATTTGCAATACGTCTGTGTCAATATACAAATTCTGACTCGGGGTCGACACAGTCGCGAGAAGTTCGTAAACGTTAATTATGAGCCCGAGGCCACTTTCAAGTCGGACTATTCGGTGAAATTGTCCACGCTTTTTGGACATTATTATGCAAACGAAGAGGACAAAAAACATAAATCGGGATTTTCGGAAGAATGACTCTACACAAGTTAAAATATGCTCTAATTATCATGGCTAAACTCACGCAAATACTTTCCATACTGCATGTCAAGCTATGCTAATTGTCGTTAAGGCGGAATTCAACAGATTGATTGTTGTTTTTAATGCAGACTATATATATATAAAACGAAGAATAGCTTCGGGGCTAGTGTCCAACACCCGATGAATCATCTTCACGCTCTTCTGGTTATTCTTCTCGAACAACTGGTCATTAATTATTGCAGAACCACAATTCCAGCTGGTTCAACGTTGAGATAATTCATAAGATCTCAGGCCCAAAGGCAATCATCGAAGAATGATAGCAGCAACCAGGAAGACGAAACTGAATGCCGAAAGGGTGAACACTTTCCTATCGTATCTGGCTTAGAATTTGTTGAGCCTATAGTGTACGTTGCCGTATTTCACGATGACTCGGCGTGTCTAGCGATTATACGGGTCATTGGCCCAGGGCTGAGTCCACACACGTGAGTTTGGAATGCAGCAAGTTCCCGCGCGTCTTTAATCACAATCAACACGTGTAAGAAATATTGAGTGTAGGTAGTCCTTAAGCGCGCCCTTAATCGTAGAAGGTAGTGTTAACCAACCGGCTGCAACCGATAAGTGGTTGCTGAGTAAAGACTGCTCTACTCGGTATTATACTTGCTGGAAAGCACAGCCCGGACGAGTCTAGAGACGAGGGGTGTTGGAGTGTTGGACGCGGTCAGATTCTCAAGGACTGATCTTGGAATCGCTGGCTATGGGGTCGTTGAAATGTAAAAAGGAAAGTGAATATCGTGCCAGTGGCGCCAAGATATGGAAGCAGTTTCAGTCGACGCGGAAAAACCGCCCCGGTAACTCCTAATTATTACGTACAAGTACTTCGATAATCACCGGACAGTCGACGATCAAAAAGTCCCAATCAAGTACCTAAATTATCGATAGCACTCAGAATCGAGGACGCCACTATGATGCCAATGATAAGCTGAGCCATGAATCATCCTCATACCCCGTTTCCCCTCCAGCAAGATTAATTCACCTACGCATCTGAAGATCGTGAATTTATACGAAAAGATTGAAACTTAATGTTTGTATTGTCCTCAAGATTCCCTGATCGTCTTGAGCTCGTAGAGGGTAGTATTTCAATTATTGGACTAGCTGAACTTGGTGAAGGGTCGAAAAGTGGTTCGAGTTTGACCCTAGCGTACTCGAAGATTTGAACTAAATAACTATACCACAAGTATGAGAGTCTGGACCAGATATTTTCCAGTCCGTGTATAAAAGCCGAGACAGCCGCTGTGGAGCTGCCAGTCGTGAGTTGTTCTTGAAATTAAAAGAGTCAACGATACCCTGTGCCGTTTCGTTTTTGCTGCTGCATTTGCACCGTGCACTCTTTACGGCACCGCAGGAATCTAGCTTAAAGTTATTATTTTTGTTTGTTGATTAGACAAAATTTTGTATGACTCATTACTCGTAGAGAGGGGCTGCACGCGAGCTTTACCGTCAGTTTCAACGAGGGCGGGCAGAAACCGATTAACGAATATCATTATAATTGACGAATTAGGTTTCGTGACTAGAAGATGGAATCACATAAAAGACTATCTATAAAAACCCTGTCTCGTCCGGCAGAGCTGTCAGTCTTTAGTTCTACTTGAATTAAACAGAATCTAGCGTACTCTCGTATCTCGTATCTTTTAAACCCAGTTGAAACTCTGAGGACACTTGAAATCGGACAAGAGTAATCATTTATTCTGACTTTTTCTTCCGAGCATCGGGCGTTATATGGTTAACGTATACCCCTCACAGTCGCAACGAAACAAAAAAACTCACGAATCGTTTCATCGTTTTTCAGTGGAGCCCAATGGCAAGGAGTTGAACGGCAAGCATTTATTATCGAACGAGAAGGACGCCGAGGTCGCCAAGGACATCAAGAATGGGAAAGAAAGTGATGCAGTCCAAACTGCGATGGGTAACTTTGGTAGATGGCAGCTACTCGTCTGTCTTGCGATATCCCTGGTCAAATTTCCGGTCGCTTGGCATCAGCTAGCCATAGTGTTTATGGCACCACAGCCGAGCTTCGAATGTGTGCTTCCGAACAGTACATCCTCAGATAACGAAAAATGTATGGTGAACGTTAACGGCAGCCAGGAAGCCTGCACGAAGTGGGAATACGACAGAAGCATCTTTCCAGAGACGATCATAACTCAGGTATTATTCATAACTGCCTATGCTAGCTGTACGAATGTGTATTAGGCCTTCTTCCAGTGACGTGTGGCATAGATAATCAGAAAACATTTTGATGTTTTTTTTACTCTTGATTTATGCATTTGGCCGGCGTTTAAACAGACTGCTGGCGACGTCATTGAATATTTAATGTCTTCATAGTATCGTGCATTCAATAATTTAGTACCCGCATCGCTGCCCATGAATAACTCTATTTACTCACTCACTTACGTCTCAAAATGCTAATGAAATCGATTGAATAATCAAAGACAATGGGTGTGCGCTGCTTGTTACTACACACAATACAAAAATGTTGTAATTCAGAAAATCCGCTCCAGTATTGTGTTAAGTTTGTGTTAATTTGAACAAAACAAATTGTTACCATTTACTGAATAACAGAAGTATTGAATTAATGCAAAATTGACACATATACATTTGAGTCGTTTGTCTAGCAGACGAAATTTACTACTTAGTAGTAGATGATCTCGGTTTTAACCACTCAAAAACACTTTAATCCATTTTTCAGTGGGACTTGGTATGTAGCCGAGCGATTTTCGCCGATATTTTGCAGTCACTCCTCATGTTTGGTGTCCTCATCGGGAATATCGTCTTCGGCAGCTTAGCAGACAAGTAAAAAAGAATCTCACACGCCCTTTATTTGTGGTTTAATAACACATTTCTTTAATAACACATTAATTTTGTTGCAATTCGTCAGGTTTGGCCGTAAAAAACCGTTGGTGGGTTCCGTGGTAATTCAAGTGGTTGCCGGAATCGGTTGCGCCGTTGTTCCGTGGTTTCCTGCCCTTCTAGTTCTAAAATTACTCAGTGCATTGGCTACCGGAGGCACAATGGTCACCAGCTACGTTATCTGTAAGCTATTCTTAATCCTTCTTTTTCCTTTGTTTTTATCTCTGTTGTACCTTACATTCCTTGTTTTTATTTCTCAGGCATGGAGATTGTGGGAACAAAGTGGCGAGCACCAATCACAGTTCTGTACCAAATACCTTACAGTTTGGGACACATGTCATTAGGAGGTCTAGCGTACTGGTTCCGTCATTGGGAGCATCTTCAACTCGCCATAACTCTGCCGTCCATAATTTTGTTGGGTTATTGGTGGGTCGTGCCTGAATCACCAAGGTGGCTTCTCGCCATAGGCAAGCAGAGAGCTGCTTGTCAAATACTTGAAAAAGCTGCCAAGATCAACAAAATTAAAGGCAATGATATTCCGGATATGATGAGGAAACACTGTCTTCATCAGGTAACGATAATCAAGGTTCTTGATTCTGTGAAAAAATGCAGCCGGCAATTCTCAATTATGCGAATCGCTGATCTTTGCAGAACTCCAAGCACACAGGCCCCGTCCACAGTCCATCTTTCCTGGACCTGTTCAGGACGCCCAACATGCGCACCAAGTCACTCGCCATATTCTTCAACTGGATGATCTGTGGGATGGGATTATTCGGGATGACTCAGTACCTGGGACAAGTTGGAGGCGACATATTTGTGAACGTTGCTGTGTCTGGAGCCACCCAGATTCCTGGAAACTTGGTATCTTTATGGGCCATGAGTGCTTTGGGGCGAAGAACAACCCTGATTGCCAGTAACACTGTAGCAGGAGTCGCTAGTCTGTTACTTATCGCTGTTTCCCAAGGTATGAGAATTAACTGAAAAAAAAATGACAGTCAAGAGTTTCTGCATGGTGTTTGTTCGGAGCTGATGATACGATTAGGTTAAACACAATTTTAGCCAAATCTAGGTTGACCTTATCTAATTGACCCTTCCGTTAGAGGTTATGAAAGACCTCTTGTTGTTTTACAAGTTGCAGCCATTAGAGCGACTACTAATTGTCTTGAAAAAATTAGTTGATTGCCCTAATAAGCGGTTCGGCCAGTTTATAACAATTAAACGCAATCATGTCGCCGATGCAGTTAATCGTTGTGCTTGAACTAGGAACGTGTTCTTAAAATTCAACTTTTGTATGTATTTCAGAAACGGCGTGGCTCAGGCTGCTTCTAGCGTGCTTTGGCATCGTTGGTATGTCAGTGTCGTTCACCACAGTCTACCTTTTCTCCGGAGAGATTTTCCCCACGGTTGTACGAAACATCGGGGTTGGTACCAGCAGCATGTGTGCAAGAATAGGATCAATGGTTGCACCGTTTGTTGTTTCATTGGTGAGTCATAACCGAGATTGCAAATATGACCAGTGAATAAAATAATATAAACTATCAATTAAACTTACATATTTCACAATTCTCTGAGCTCAGTCACGGTGATGTAATTCGCATTTTTATAAACGTCACAACATTTATTGACACATTCATTATATTGCAAGTAGACCGGGGTCAGATGGTACACAGACTCGCGCGAAGCGTTGTTCTATTTTCGCGTATGACGAAAACGGGTACGAAGAGCAATGAGGTTTATCTAGTGTCAATATTTTTCACACACTTATGATATTTTACACCGCATTATCGCGAGAATGGGTGAATAGAGATAAAATGTTTTAGGGCCGTGTTCATCATCACTGGATGCCACCGGTTGTTTTTGGCGTTCTACCTTTGATGGGAGCTGTGCTATGTTACTTTTTGCCAGAAACCACGGGGTGTAAATTGCCCGAAACCCTCGAGGATGGTGAGGAGTTTGGAAAGTAAGTAATTGTCGGATCGGTAAAATTAATTTCTGATGCATACCTGACTGTTAATTCTGTACATTGTCCTTCATTTTCCAGAAAAATAAGCGAATCCGCGAGACGAAAAGAGGCTGAGGCTGAAGCTGCTTTATGATGAAAGACTGCTAAAATTAATGAATAATATTATTAATTATAAAGAAAAAAAACACACACACACATAAAGATAAACCGGAAAGTGCAAGAAACACAGTAAAATAGGGAAGGCAATGAGGTGCAATTACAATAAATAATGATAGGAAATATTGCTAGCTATGTTCTCAGATAGAAAGTAAGAATCATTCCACCTCTCTATTTATTACACCGCATTATTTTGGTGATATTAAACAATTTTCATATTAGAACATGGAAGTATCTAATTAATTTCGACCAGAGCTCCACAACAAAAATCAGGGTTCATGAAATTGTAAAATAATTTCAAAATTAATCCATTTTTAATATTGTCATGTTAATATTTATAAGAAGACAATTCATTTGATGTTATTAATTGTAAGAGGGTTCAATATTGACCTTAAATTGTATTCTTGAACGTTAATTTTGTTTCATGTGTATCATGACAAGTCGATTATCGACTTATGCTGAAAACCCGGTTCACAAGTTAAGGATTGCTTACAGCATTCATTTTAAAAAACTACTTACCGTAGACAATCATATGCAATTCTTTATATTTTACGCAGATGGTGACAGCATCGGAAACATTTTAGACGCTGAGCAGTCATACTTTTCGTTTGCGTATGAAACCGAATTACTGTTTGAGGTGTATTATGCGCGGAAAATTAATGTGAGGGCACAGTCATGATTGTACACATGATTTGATAATATTTTAATACGTATCTATGTAACGTCCATGTTCATGTAAATAAATACATTGTTTTACAATACACAATTTCTTTTCCACCTATACGATCGATTTTCAAATAAATGGAGCTGTGCAGGCTTATGGAGATAATTTCTCGGAGATAGTCATCGGTCATTTTTGCAAGCTCCTACGTACAAGTAAATTTAGAAACCAAAGGAGAGATGAGTCACACGAGTTACGCTGCAATGGCTATTCGAAGATGGGAATTCATCAACAAAAAGAAAAATTTTCACCGACAAATTGTAGTCAAACTCAGCATAAATGATCAGAAATGTCAATGTTTCAAATGAATGAATGAATCACTAATATTTAATATATAACTTCAATATAGATAACGGAAGTAAGTGAATCCACGCCATCCGGAAGTACAATTTTACCGACGTTAGAATATAATTCGCAGACAGGTGATTTCTTGTCTTCGATGGTTACGCGTGAGAAGAAATTTCCGATTTTGATTGTCGAAAACGTCAGCATCTGATCTGATAATTTGCGCTGCATCTCAGGCATGAGTGGAATCAACGAATGAAGTGATTGAAACGATGATGTTTCAAATTCTTAAAGCTTCAGAAGCTTCTTAAAGCTTGTCTGTGGTTAGAGACAACCTCGTATTATGTTCAAAACCGTATGAAGGTGCTACTGAAAAAATCGGGAATAAGGCGATGCCTTCTTCAGATATCTTAAAATATTTTATTCAATTCTTTCGAAATCATTTACACCGCCCCATAGATATAAGACGGCTATACAGAGTACCAAAAGAGCAGAAACATGCTGCCGCATTGATCGAGATTGGCTACTAACAATTAGTTTTCTGTCTAACGTATCATGGCGGCGTGCACCAGCCACCATGAGTCTGCGAGGATCGAGATCAAGACTTTTTTTTTTTTTTACGCCTAATGTCATGCAACTCAGCATACATGATGTTTTTCGAGTAGCAAATCTCAGACTAGTAATCAACCAGGTAGTTTCATGTACCTCCGTCGATGATCTCAAGGACACAATCATCTGTGGTTTGAATTATGGTGAAATTTCTAATCCTGGTCGAATCAAAAACACGTTATATGGAAGGATTACGAATTAATGAAAATTCGTATGTTTATCATTGCATGTATTCATCAAATCGAAATGCCGAAATCGTGATATCCCAGGGAATTGAGCTTATTGTGAGTTGCCATGGGACATGATTCTAGCAACAGCGGCCGGCGAGTTCATTTGTCTCAGCGACTTCTGAAAAATTGAAAATGTCTTTTAGATAACTGACTTCTGCACCGCCGCATTGTGAAGATTCGAACGGCCCAGGTTATAGAAATTAGAGTAGAAATGCATACAAGATGGTTTGTAATCGTTAGAACTTTCGAAAGTCTAGGTTATGCGAGCCATTGATGTATTTTTAGAGAACATTGTAGTTTTTATGAGAACTCAAAATTTTTTTCAATTGGTTTACCGCCGTAGGCGACAGCTGAGAGCGCTAATACCAGAGCCAGGAATCTGAACATGTCGGTAATTGATGCTCCTGACTTGATTGTTTGCCATTTTATACTCGCGAGAAATCTGGGAGATTGATCCGTTATCGAAAAATAACTATATTCTTATCTTTGTATGACAAAGCACGAGACATTGTCGGCGCCGATTCTATATCAGATTGCCCAACCCATTGCATTCAACTCACAATGCTTCAATTCGGTAACGGGATTAAGGAATTGATTGATTGTTACATCTGATTGCCAAAATGTCAAAATCAGGATTGATTATTCAGAATGATGTTCGGCTATCAATGCGACGTATGAATTCAACAGAATGATGACGTTTAAAACTCAAGAGAATTCGATTACCTGCACGTTCAACTTGACCTCGGATTCTGCTTGGCGTCGTATAGAGTCGTAACGTAGGAGAGTGCCAGTATGTGCAGTGCCAAGAGTCAAAACGTGTTGCGAAATCAAGCGAGTCGGACATTCACAGGATTGTTCCGGTAAGGATTCATAGTTGAGCATCATGAGTGTGCCTCTGAGATTTAGATATACGCCTGATACATGCAACTCAGTGTACATGATGTTTTCTCGATGACAAATGCTCGGCCGTTAGTAGAAATTGACTGTCAAATCGTCGCCTCAGAGTCGGTTTGCCCTACAGGCCATCCAGGTAATATCGGAAATTTCTACTTCGGAGCCTAATGACATCTTTTAGAAAGTTATTTTTGATGTAGTGGTTCATTTTTTCTAAAGTGGTATCTATTTTTTTTAGTTTCTCGAAAAGAATTGAATTATTATCATCCTTATCGTAAAATTGTATCATAATACCGAATTTCGGTACCAAATGGTCTGTAGGGCAAATCAACTCTGAGGCGACGAAATGTGGAAGACGCTGATCTTGTTCTAGCCTTGATTCTGGCGGATGCCCCAACTGTGAGTGTATCAGCCCTGGCTAGCCTTCCACATTTGTCGGTCAATTTCCGCCTCGTGTTTTTTTAGTAGCGTATACCATGAATCTTACGACATGTTAGACAGTCGGTGTGCCTGAAATAGGAAATTGGAGTTATGCCTCATTCACTGAGCATGGGGGCAACTCTAGTTGCCTGCATCAGGCGTAAGTACAACGTGAAAATTCATTATTGTAGGCTTGGGGATGAATAAAAATCCGTTCATTCATCATGTAACGTATTTATTACCATCAACACTGGTACCGAAAATGATCGCCGTTTAATGAAATCTGGAACCATGATTTTTCAGAGACGTCAACTCAGACACCAGTGCTGATCCTTATCCAATTCCGGTGGACGGCAACGCGCGTATAGACTCCAGGGAAGTTGGGACGAGCGCAACCTACACCCCAGGATACGATGCCAATGAGTTGTCCGTTGATGACGTAAGGATCTCCGGAATCTCCCTGGCAAACGTCTCGAGCACCATTCAAGTAACCGACGCACAACATGTTCCTAGTGATGCCACCGAAGTAGGCTGCGTTGCAGGCAGCCTGGGACACAACAGGTAACCAAACCCGCTTCAGCTCAACTGGTAAGGAGCTAGATCCTTCCCGTTCAGTTCCCCATCCAGAAACGATACCATAGGCACCAGTACTGACGCGTGCACCTTGCTCTGGCAGAAGGACGGCACGGACACTGGTACCCAGAGAAAAAGCAGGGGAGACTCTAAGAAGGGAGATGTCATGGTCGATGGTTCTGGCGTTGAACTTGGGGTGGTTGATCACGAGGCTGACTTGGCGAACTTGTCCTCCGGACAGACGGTTGGCAGTTCCAGCAAGCAGAGTCAATTCTGAGACGCTCTGACCAACGGTGCAGTGTCCTGCGGACACGGCCCAGGTGGCAGAGATGAGGGTACCTCCGCAGATGTGATCTTTGTTACGACGAAGACTGAGTTGCCATGGGACGTTGGTGAGTACTTCCGACTCGCGGATCTCTGAAGAATTGAGAATATTCGTTAGATACCAGAGACTTGTACTTCCGCATTACAACGATTCAAATATTTCAAGTGAGACACTTGTGCTAGGATTTCGACCATATTGAATACTGGGATACCGTTAGTTGTTGCGAGGTAACATTTTTGAAAGTTTGCAAATTCATCTCCAAATTAGGTTCAACGAAAATAGGATACTTCAATAAGATATCAGATTTTTTTTAATGTTACGCACCGCCGTTGGTGACAGCTGAGAGTGCCGATACCAGAATCAAGAATTGGAACACGTCGGTAATAGATGATGGTGACTTGATGGTTCTCTCTTTTGTATCCGTAGGACGCTATTAATGTCGCTGTTAACTTATTCAAATCATTGGCTTTGGGATAGGTAATGAAAATGACAGTGAATCTGCACTTTACACTCGATTATCCGAACCGATTGGGACCGGGCCTAGTTCGGATAATCCAACGGTAATATTAGTGCTGGAAAATATTCCCGAAATAATGTATCACACATATCATATGACATATACGTATGTAAGAATATCGACCATGTATTCAACTGACTTTTCCTGGAGTTAAATAAAGACTAACGGTAAAAAATTCGCGCCGTCGTTCAATTAGATTTATACTATGCATGTGATAAAACACGAAGAACGCGCGGATAACATGAAAAAAAAAGTTGAGGTTTGGATAATCGAGGTTCATTCTGATGATAAAAAAATGATCAGTTCCGATAGATTGAGTATGTAGGTAACCGATGTTTCACAGAATCCACATCGAATTTTTGAATTGATTATTTTGACAAGTGATCTCACGACTTTTTGTGCTGTCAGAATGGAAACGAATTAATTTCTCATTACCTCCATCACTCATCTCAAAACTTGCACTTATCTTCCTAAAGGCACGTATGCCGATGATACTAACAAAATTCGGATATCGTCTGATAACCATTATAATTCGAGAATGATTCCTGAGCTTTTTTGAGAATTTCGAAAAAAAATACTGCACTATTTTTGGGCTGATAACTTTTTACTCACTTCTGTACAATTGGTATAACTACTACGTGGCAAAGTCGTCCATACATATGATACTTTGAGTAATGTATAGGACGAGGAATAAACCAATGTCTGATTCACCGTAATCATTTTGATTCGCCAACACGAATACGTCTCAGGAGATTGACTACACCAGACGTAGCAAAATCAGGACTTTCAGTACAGAAATAGCCACTCCTTTGGAAAGGTTAATTTCAGGAAATAGCGGTGGATAAAGAGAGAGACAAAAGTGAAAATTCAAACCGGTTTTGATTTCTGATATCATCTGCATTGCAGAAGCTGTTGATCTCAAGCTGTATTCAGCTGTTTTTGTCATCGTCGATAAGTACGTGGTCTCAATAATCATAATATATATGTTACATCACTTTGCCAGTAAAGGGTCCTTTTTTTATCCACTCGACTGCGTGTGCTTGCGTTTATTCAAAAACTGGGCATCCTGCTTCTGCAACCCAAATGCCGAGGATCCTGATATTGACGATGGCCGTATATTAAAAAAAAATTGCATCCCGCCTCACCTCTCCAAATGATTACTACTTCACGTCTAGCTGATTTTTTCTATTTCAAAAGTAATGCCTCCCAATGTAGTTTGAAAAGATTCATAGAGTATTCGCAACAGAGAAATGTACGACTGCAGGGTGTTAGATATTTACTTTGAATCGTTGGAAAAATAATGCTAATTGCTCCGTTAGAAGTACCGTCAGTGTATTTCTCGTGATGAATATGAAGTTGCATAACGGAGCGAACAATACTTGTAATTTGTGGCATTGCAAACAACGGAAACTCATCCGCAGATTAAAATTGGTTTCAACAAAGACGACAATTGATAAATGTTTCCACATGGCGCGGTGATGCAAAACCTGATTTTCTAGTCCTGGTGAGTTTACCTCGGTACCAAGGTGACCTTGGATCTTGAGAGGACAGCATCATGCATATCGGGTGTTCCATTAATAGAAGCACAGATGCATAATACAGAATATATATTTCAACGAGGAAATAAAAATCTCACATATTGTCCAACGATCATCTTATAAACGACACGAGGACTGAGTGATACTCATAATTAATTTTGTGCCATCGTCACACGTGCCGCAAACCTTGAAAAACCGCCAGAAATAGGGATCACTTTGAACTAATCCAATCTTTTCTAGGTTCGAAACAAAATTACCGTTCTTGTCTTCCGATGTTTCAGCTAGTCTCAACTGTATCTATACAGATAAAAAATAAACGATAAATGTTCGGACTCATATCTAGACTTCGCCTAATCGTTCACTTCTTTCACTGGCTCACTGCACAAATTAATGAGGAATAAAAATCAGGTTTGAGATTATTTTTATTCTACAGATAATTTATTGGTAACACGTGGCTGACCGAATATGGTTTCTGGGTCAGATTTTTCTAATCACGTGATTTGATCAATATTTCGCAGAGGCGCTACCAGAGTAAGGCCCGCATGGAAAAAAAAATATTAAGAACTACTCACAAAATTATTGGAAAACCACTGCGGAAATGTTGAAAGTACCATTATCTATTATATATTCAAAGGCCATTAGCATAGCACTTGCTGAATAGCTGAACCACTTGGGGTCCAATAGTTTCCACGAGTCTCACTTGGTACTGCTCAAGTACTGCTAAAGAGGAGACATAATCTCAAAGAAAAGTGTAAAGAGTACGTTGGCACTTGCCCCAGCTTACGCTGTACGGGGACGAAGCCATTTAAGGAAAAAGAAGAAGTACTGCTCAATAGTTTGCACGAGTAGTACTGATCAATATTTCTCACTGGTCGTGGTATCGTTCAATAGTTCTGTCGTAGAAACTCGTGGAAATTATTGGGTGGCACTGCACGTATAGAAATTATTGGCTAGATCATCCAATAATAGAAGAATAGGTATTCAATTGAATTTATTACGGTAATGTTGATAAAATTTTGCATACTGCAGACAACTGCATTCCTATACACGTCAAAACACTTCCTTGTGAGTTGATAAATCGATCATTCAATCAAGGTACCCAGAAAATAACGATCATATCTGGCCGGATCTTATCAGATAGGATCAGATCGTAGCTTTCTAAATCCGTATCGAAATATAGTATCATCAAAATGTGAACAATTTGTTGCATTATTTATTATCGATCTCATTCAACAAATTATACACCATTTTTTGAATTGCAGCTCATAATAAATTTGTAAATTTTCACAAAATTAGGGGGAAATTAGTTTCATCAAATTTTATCAGGTTTTGGAATGAAAATATTGTGTACTTGATAGTGTATACTGGATAAAATTATATATTATTCATTGAGTTTGAATTTAAAGAGAATCTAGAGAAAACTTCCGCAATCACCAAAAAGTAAACAATTGGTCTTCAGTAGTTGAAAAAAGCAACGTTTTCTACAATAGTGACTTTATGATATCCGTTTACTACGTCCTGTAAGGGGCTCTGGAACCAATAATTTATAGCCACTACTAACAAAACTATTGATCAACTACTCGAACTACTCGAATTTACAAGAAACTGCTGAGTTCCTCAACAGTTTATTGTTAGCTACCATTGAGTGCTTAAAAGCATGCTACAGTCATTTTTTACTCTTCTTTACCGACCGTACCCGGTTTTCACTTGTTTTCACTGATAGCAAAGCCTACGCGTCACGAGCGCGGAAAAGGAACCAACAGCGCAATTCTAGATGGAATTCCGAAGATATACATATATCGGAAAACTTCTTTGTTTCATGCAACAATGAAGACGGATTCTTGAAAACTACACAAAATGGTAATTGTCGATGTCAAGCGGTGGTCGCGGCCATGATTGTGAATTTCGCCCGTTCATCATGGCCACCACCGCTTGACATCGACAATTACCATTTTGTGCAGTTTTCAAGAATACGTCTTCATTGTTGCATGAAACAAAGAAGTTTTCCGATATACATCTTCGGAATTCCATCTAGAATTGCGCTGTTGGTTCCTTTTCCGCGCTCGTGACGCGTAGGCTTTGCTATCAGTGAAAACAAGTGAAAACCGGGTGCGGTCGGTAAAGAAGAGTAAAAAATGACTGTAGCATGCTCTTAAACAGTTTTTTCCGCACGGGACTCGATAAAAAAAAAACCTATCGGTCATTCTTTGGCACACGACCGTGTGGGGATGTCCATAAACGTACCACGCTGTATGGATTGGTGCCGAAAAACTGGATTTGTATTCGGTCAGTGTGTACGCAGTTTACCTATAGTGAACGGGATATGAGAGTATAAGAGTAGCTTGGCGAACCGTAGAATCACTCCACAGCCTACCGTTCACCAGTGCACAGTTTTTGCCTGTCCAACCAGTGAGTATACCACAATCAACTTCCATAATAACGAAACCGTGGTTCAGTGTTTATTGGTGCAAACATATCGTTCAGTCGGATATAGGACAGTTATCAAACAAATTGTCAATTCAATGAACAATCAGAAAGCCGCTCTTAGGGCCCATTTCACCATCTACGGATAACTTCTACTTTGATTGACGATATGCTCTGAATGAAGGTGGCATCTTAACATTGGAAACTCAACCTATAGTCATTTAAAAATTACAAAGTTATTTCACGAAACTGCATGTTGACGAAAAAGTTGAACTGATCTCGGAAGTGTGTCCACCCAAATTATCGGTTTTTACACGCCCGGCAATGATTCGCGATTGTGAGTTGACGAATTCGGGAAATCCCTCGATTAAATTTTCACTTGTTATTCAAGACGCTCTTGACTTCTATTAGGAGTCAATGACATTCGCTATTATAGCGTCAAGAACTGAGTTGTTAAATTATCTTGATCGACAAGAACTGAGTGACCATATGTACTGTCGGTGAACTTAGATTATCCAAGAGGTTAATGGAAAACGCCGATGAACATTAACCCAAACCTTAACTATAACTACCGCATGCTCTGAATTCCTAATTATACTCTCTCAAACGAACCGCTAATTATCCCAGTCATATCCACGGCCTGTTTGAACTTGAACATCAATAACTTTGAACACACCAAGGCAGAAGGAATATGGAATGTGGACGAAGGACAACCTTCGATTGTAGAATAATTCCGTGCGCATACCTCGAGGTCATCAAGATTGCACGAAGGTGCAATGAACTTTCGCTGCAGGATTCTTGCAAGACTGAAAATAACACGCGAATGCAAGTAGAGTCTGCCTAATGGCTCGTTGTTATTGTGGTAAAGCTTTACTTGTCAGTGTCCACAGGCTTGTGTCAAATCGATCAGAGATAACTGTAAATGGAGTTCTAACTTAGAGAGCTGGTCATGCCCCCAGCGGTTATTGAATATTCTGGTGAAGTGAATGGCTCACTAGAAGTTGTGCGATAGTTCAACTTTAGGATGTAAATCTATGCGCGTCACACAGTAAAAGATTTTAACTGTGAATATACATTTACCATTGATACTGAAATCGAATACCGGTTATCCATTATTTTTTTACGTCGACTTGTCGTCAATCTGGATTTTGATATAACTGGGAATCACTTTTTTCCAAGAATCGTCCGTAGAATGACGCAGGTAACGTACGTGTTAACTCGTAAATTTCTCCCGAATTATCACGTGGTTGATATACTAGGTAAGACGCCTTTTGCCATTTTGTGGACATCCTCCTAAATATCAAATCGCAAGATTTGGTGAAACCCTTACGTAACGTTGAATGTATAGTTGAAATAATACTTGAAAAATCATATAAAAATTACAATTCTTTCAAGATCCATTGGATGAATTGTCTATTTTGTGAAAACTTAGTGCATACCCTAGGTTATATGTTAAAGGTTCTTGTAAAAATATTTAATCCTGCACTCGAATGGAGAAACGGCCCCTGTTTTCATCAAATGCGTGAGACGTTACGTATTAGCCACTATCATTGGAAAATTGGATTCACAAATCACTGGTAGGAATCTAATCGATTTTGCAAACTACGACGATGGACTATCGTATCTTGTACGATTGATTCTAGGATAATTATTGATCCATGACATCCGGCATTGTATTCGCGCTGAAGAGATTGATCGTCTTTGTCTCGATTGTGAGTGTTTTCCCAGTGATTATTCTATGTAATTATCGTTGGCGTAATTCTTGGAAAATTGTAATCAAGCTTACTGATATTTGGAGTTGTTTTCTCAATATTAGACATCAACGACGACAGTCGAGTTACTTGATGCGATGAAAAAGTTGACTACTCGACATTGAATATACACGTAATCAACGAACCATGATAACTGCAGAAACAGCTCCGTCGATTGGCACGTCAAGTTCACTATTTTCTACTGTGTCAAAGTACCTGTAGAAGTACGGAAATGTATTCTTCCTGCCCGTAGCCGAACCAATATTTAGGTAATCCTGCAGCATCATTTTCGTAATTCCATTGGGATTCAATGCTGTGGATATTAGGATACATACTCCGATGTCGTAAAAGAGCAAATTTACCTCTGCAAATACCTTGTAATGTTATTCGGACACTGTCAACTCACGTGAAATACTTTATAATACTACTCCCACTTCTCGGTCATGGCACACACCGACAAAGTGAATTAAGCAAATGGCGTTCACGTGTGTACAACTACCTTTTCGGTGTACCATATACATTCACATACAGTATTTATTTATTTTTAGGTTTATAGTGTGTGATTTCGCCGATCAGAAGGCATACTTAAGAGGAATAAATTATAACGGATTGCGGAACGACGTTGATCTGGAATTCAGATCAAAATAATTAATTGAAAAGATCCTTCTTGAAAAACAGTTATGACTGAGACCACTATCAGCATTAAACTTGATGATTTTGTGTTTTTATTATGAGTGGTGGGATTATGCGACCGATAACTCGCACGCTTCCAGTTTGCTACTGAAATTATTATGAATGGAAGCCCCAAGGCTAAATCTGGTCACGTTCTAAATTGCGCAGTGTTTGTTTCGATTCGTACCTTGTCGTCGATTATCTCAACCATGACGCGATTTTTGAGACCTTTGAATGATCCGACAGTGGACAATCGCAGTGGTTAATAACAAAAACGTATGACTTGCACAATTACAATGCTGCGAATTGTCACTTCGCTACTATATTTTCTACGCATCACTACACCCGATAAGTTAATTACAAACACAATTGTCATCATCGCCACGTCCTGAATACTTCTCGAACGAAGGACACACGAAATGAGAACGTAGCTCTCGAACATACTATGCCATTGTAGTATCATAATCATATTATGCCACATAGAGACCATTCAAGTTCATTTTATTCCAGTGCATCTGTCCGTGCAGTGTCTGCTTCTTATACTGGGAGTAGCAGCAGCCTCTCTCGGTCCCTTCGAGGAACTCTACGCTTGGAAACAGCTCGACTTCGAATTCCCAAGTGAAAATGCTCGTCAAGCAGCCATTGCCTCTGGTGATCTTATCCAGAAGAACAATCTCCCTGTGGGTATCGAGGTTTGGCAAGATAAGTTGTTCATAACCGTCCCGAGATGGAAGAAAGGTGTTCCTTCAAATTTGAATTACATCTCACTGACAAATACGACTGGTAAGAGACAGAAGTTTGACTCAATGAAAATATGACAAAGACAGATTTCAGCAAATCCGAGTTACAGATCGGAACGTTGCTCGAAAATTACGACTATCTTTCAGGCAATAAATCACCGGCCTTGCTCCCGTATCCCGACTGGAAGACCAACGATATCCACCAATCTGAAGGAGAACCAATCGTCAACGTCTTCCGCATGTCGGTTGATGCGTGTGATCGATTATGGGCTATCGATTCAGGTTCTGATGATATCCTGGGAGAAGGTACACTGGTAACTCCGGTTCAGATAATCGTGATCGATCTGAAGACTGACAAGGTAGTTATAACTGCAACCTGCGTGTATATATGAAAGTGATATTTTTCATTTAACCGTGTACGTATGATTCGAATCAGATCATTCGGCGATACCGACTGACCGATTCAGACCAGAAATCCGAGTCCTTCTTCGCCAACTTGGTCGTCGACGCTGAAGCTGGTGCCTGCGATCAGGCCTATGCTTATGTCTCTGACCTCGGAGCGAATGGAATCATCGTCTACAGCTGGGAACAGAACAAATCGTGGAGAGTCAGCCACAACTTTTTGGCCTTCGATCCTCTTCAAGGTATTTTAAAACGACCAGGAATTAAACTGTTTTTGTTGTGACTGTTCGATTGATCGCTTGATTCATTCTCTATGTGTTCCTCCAGGTGATTTCAACATCAGCGGTATAAACTTCCAGTGGAATGACGGCATTTTCGGCATGGCTCTGAGTCCACTGCAAAGCAATGGCTACAAGAATTTGTACTTCCATGCTCTTTCCTCGACGACTGAATTCGTCGTCTCAACCGAACTTCTCCAGAACAAATCTCTGTCAACGTCGAGTGGCAATTATCACTATTTCAAGAAGCTTGGTTCAAAAGGAGACTTCACTCAGTGCACAGCGGCGGTGATGGATTGGCAGACCGGTGTGGCTTTCTTTGCGGTGGTTAACAAGAATGCAATTTCCTGTTGGAACACCAAAAAACCAATGGAGCCTGAGAATTTCCGTAAGTAAACAATCAGCCTTTGAGTTTTGAAATTGGCGCCCCTGGTTTCATCGTGTTGTTTTTTGGTGTGCAGGCCTAGTAGCCGAGGATGATGAAGCTCTTGTGTTCCCGAATGACATCAAGATCGCCCGTGATCAGAGACTGATCTATGCAATCACCGATAAAATGCCCATTTTTCAATACTCTGAAATAGATCCTAACCAGAAAAACTATCGCATACTACGAGCTTCGGTTGACAAAGCAGCAAAAACGTGCTTGTGAGGGATCGATTGATAAATGCGACTCTCAAACATCGACACTCTCCACATTCTACCATTACAAAACTGGATTCATATCTTAAGTTAGGACTCATTTTAGTAAATGCATTGTGAAACTGGTGCTACTAATCATATAGGGCTTGAAACGAAATGATTTGTTTAAATGATTATGATATGTACCGCAACTTGTTGTTGTACTGACATAATAAAGGCACGCTCATTTTTAAACAGACTGTTACAATACTATCATCGATTCCAGTTTTTAATCAGTATGAATACTGATTGTCGACCGTGTTTCATCGTTAGGCCTCATTAACGAGGTTCGATGACCAACTGATTATTGGGTTGCCTATGTGTAGGCTGATCCGACAGTGAGAATCTCGCCAGTATGTATTCGGTCAGCAGATTTCAGATAAAACCTTCATCATTGATAGGAGGATATTGGCTAAAATAGCGAGATTTCATCATGCCAACTGAATAAATCTATTAATGAATGAATCGATATCTGCTATCTTTTTTTAATTTTGTCAAGAGGCCACACGGGCCAAATCTAGTCTACGCGTGTAGATAAGATTGTAGTGAAACCTCATGTCTGTATTCACCACTGAAAAGAGCCCGACACAAAATTAGAAGGTCGCTTCTTTATATTGCAACCAAATTCCACAGATCACTAAATTTTGATTATTTCTTGAATTATCAGATTTATTTAAACATATTTACAACTCAACATATCCACTTAATATATTATATATTGGACGAAATATTCGATGGTTTAGAAGAATAATGGTTATCCATAATTTGGATCATTTTTAAATACAAAAATTGAGATTGAGATCCCAGTCATGTAGAACTTTGATTTATTGGGTGGACCAAACTGGCCAATTCTAATCATATTCTCTAATCATTCTTGGAAAATAAACTTGATAAGTTCGCAATCACATACGCATTTGCGTCAGATTGTACTTTTAGTTCTCTAATTAACAGATATGTCAGCGAAATCTTTGATCGTCGGATCATATCGTAGCACATCGTAGCGTCTCATACTCGGAATTCAAATATGATCGTAGGTCAACGATTTTGTACGATTTCGTACGATTTCTTACGATGTCAACGCTAAAAACTTTAGTCCCACATGTTTTTGAGACCGTGTGCCTTCAGCGCGTCAATGTCGACGCGTTGAACGCACGAATTCACGTTGATTTCGGCTGAATTCGACGATCTCGAACGCTAACGTATTGCGTTCACGCTAACTACACTGAATTCTTTCCTTTCGCATAGAATTTCAAACGTTACGCATAGTAAGATCGAACGACTTGGTTAAAAGTTTCAAACATACCCATTTGAAGAATAATTTATAACTTATTACTTATATCTATTATTCGGCATCCTGTGGCATCAACACAAGTAAACATTGCAACCATTTTTCTTAATTTCATAATCACCATAAAGGTCCAGCTTTTCTTAATTGATTGTAAAATCCATTTAATTTATTTAACGATAGATATATATCTTATTATTGATTTCATTTATCAATTCAATCTGATCCAAAAGAATTTGTTCTACCAAACGATGTAAGCTAAAAAATGTATTTCGATATTTAACAAATAGTTACATCTCACTTTGAACATTTTAAACAGTCTTTACATCTTACAAATATAGCACATGTCAAGTTCAAATATCAATATCATTTGGTACAAAATTCATCTGAATTCAGAGGTCATCTGGAGTTTCATCTCCCATGACGAAAGATAAACGAGGCTGCAATAATATGATTTTGTACATTTTAATTATTCAAATTTAATCCCATCAAAAATTCAATTATTTTAGCGTTTTGGTAAAAAAGGCTGAATTTAGATGATACAAATTTTCGGATTCGAATAAATATTATTTGCGTGGCTTATAGGCATAACCAGTTTAGTCCATTTTAGCAATTTTCAAAAAATTGCTGTTAGAAAGTTTAAAATATAAGTTTAAAAGTTTTCAAATCTTCTTCGTGTAATACTAATTATTTTCTTTAGTTTTTTTCATTTTTGAGAATTTTTCATTTTTTTTCAAACACGAGTAGCCATTTCGAAAAAATAATGGTCGAAATTTCAGTCCTTTCAATCTAGAAAGTGCCGGAAATTGTAATAGAAACATGAAAGACACGTAGATTAATGTTAAATTAGAAAAAAAACGAAATCAACCAAAAAAACGTTGACTAAACTGGTTGTGCCGATAAGCCACAGATTTATTCGCGTACGGCGTTGAATGGTTCATACCATGTCATCTCGTTATCAATGTTCTTGATACAATTCGATTCATCAGAGACAGATAATCTGCTCCTCACGACAATCAATGTATTGCTCATCACGAGAGACAAGCAAAAGTGATTAAAAACCATTTTAGACAATAACAAATATTTTACTTCTCGCTAACTAACAAATGAGCGAAATTTTCTCTCACAGACTAAAATTTATTAAAATATTATAAAACCCTTCATGTTTCTGATTTTCTCTTACGAACAGTCGATGCAGGTTTCGAGAGAAGAGTTGAGGCATGCTTAAACATGAATGGTGGGATATCTGAACACCTTTGAGAAGTTCAGAGTACACTCATATGGAGGGTTTGGAATCTAAAAGTACTGCGAAAGTGACGAGCCGCAGAGACCTAATCCTTGTGAGTGCACACACACACACACGCCGAACATTGGCAAATGTTAATGACAATTGTAAATGTTTCCTACAAAAGTTGTTAGTTTTGACCTATCAAATTTTTCGTTGAACAAAATAAGTCGTGTTCCCATTAAAAACAACATGTTTGTCATTTTTACGCCACCATTTGTTATTTAAAAAATTGATTTTTTTAACGTCTCTCTCGAACGAACCTGAAAGTTCAATATTACTTATTACTCGATCCGAGCAGTACTTTCCGAGATAAATCAGGTGTAAGATTAAAATGGGACACCCGGTATATCTATATCCCCCAAAAAGCACCTCTGGTGCAAAAACCTTTCGCCAAGTACATTAATGTGGTCCACCGACAAAATTTACCAACAAAATTGTTTCACACAAAATCTGTCTTCAAAAATACCCACCAACAAAAATTCGTCTTCCACAAAAAGTCTTCTTCCAAAAATTCGTTTTCAACAAAAGTCGTCCTTCAAAAAAATCTCTGTAAAAGGATTGATATCAAATACAAGTACCAAGTACAAAAAAAAAAAATAAAAATCAAACCATAAAGTACAAAAAAATAATAATTAAATCGAACCATGTAGCGTTGTGCTCATTCGCTTGCTACGCTCGCTCACTCGATTGGGTTTTCATAATTGGCGAGGAGAAAAATTGGGAGCGGGAATTTCGAAAAGAGAAAATTTTCGAGAGAAAAAAATTTAGGGAGTGGTACTTGGCGGGCCTTGATAGCAAGATGAAAAAAATGTGACTTTTAGACCTTAGTGGTCACTCTTCCACTTACTCACACGTGGCCCGCCAAGTACCATTCCCTAAATTTTTTTCTCTCGAAAATTTTCTCTTTTCGAAATTCCCGCTCCCAATTTTTCTCCTCGCCAATTATGAAAACCCAATCGAGTGAGCGAGCGTAGCAAGCGAATGAGCACAACGCTACATGGTTCGATTTAATTATTATTTTTTTGTACTTTATGGTTTGATTTTTATTTTTTTTTTTTGTACTTGGTACTTGTATTTGATATCAATCCTTTTACAGAGATTTTTTTGAAGGACGACTTTTGTTGAAAACGAATTTTTGGAAGAAGACTTTTTGTGGAAGACGAATTTTTGTTGGTGGGTATTTTTGAAGACAGATTTTGTGTGAAACAATTTTGTTGGTAAATTTTGTCGGTGGACCACATTAATGTACTTGGCGAAAGTTTTTTGCACCAGAGGTGCTTTTTGGGGGATATCACTACTTTTTGTATATTTTTTTTACTTCCTGCTAACTGCGCTAGCTCGCTGTGCTTGCTCGATTGGGTTTTCGTAGATCCTCACTCGCTATGCTCGCTCGGTTGTCAGTATTTTTCTGACCGATTATTTCTATTGAGTATATCCCATTGGATGGACGGTGAAAAATCTTGAATTTTCTGTTATAAAACGCTGGATATTGTCGGAAATGTTGATAAGAACGCGTAAATGTATGTCCAGTTGATTTCTGTAACTCTGACTTTTGCTTAGGGGCAGACGTGAAATATTAACCCTTATTGGGTTGTATAAATTGATCCGTCAAAATCATTCACAGTGAATATTCGCAACGTGGAACCCTGTGCGCGGCCCTCCTCCCTTCTCATCCGGGCTTGGGAACGGCAACAGTGGAGCTACTTACAGGCAGGGTTATAGTCACTGCTCATTACAAATTAAATCTTAAAAAATGTTCACAGTAAAAAAATCTGAAAATTAGTGTATAAATAATCATTGGTATTCACTGAATAAAGTCTTCCAAGATAGTACTCCTGTTATAAATTGCATGACAAGATTCGTCCGTTCCATCCGGTCCACCAAGATATTCTTAGAACCTGATGATTTCAAGTCGAGTAACTATCCTAACTCCAGTAGTCTAATAACTGTGCCACCATATGTACATTGAAAGCTGACTCATCGAAGCAAACCCCCGGAGCATAGCGCAACGTACACATTTTCTTCACAGAGCTAGAAGTGGGTGTGCGATAACTATAGCCAACGCAGGTGAACAATTCATCATATCGTCAAGTCCTGAGGGAATTGACATGTTTGGCGGACAGTCCAGAACTGAAACGTAACTCAGAAAACTGTGTATGAAGTGTTACGGACCTTTATACTCCTCTCGGAGCGTATTCCAAGTTACGTCTGCTATAGACTGCCCGCCAAGATACCTCTGCTTCCTCAGGACCCGTCGATATATCAATCAATATATCAATAGCCTGTCCACGAAATAGTCTCTCCGGAACTAAACTACTCAGGTATATACTCAGGTATAGACTCTTTGAGGCCCATGCAATTCTTTTGTTTTTAATGTACTTGCCTCGAGACTCTACCGAGTCCCTTGATATTTAATACCTGAATCATGAACATATAACCAATAAACCATGTTATTCTACACTGTAAGAATTTTCTCACCGAGCTAGATATACTATCAGATGATTAGTCATGAATAGAGAACAAAGTATTATAAGCTGGTCGAGGTTAATTTCTTCTGACACATAGCAAATTTCACATATTGTCAATGATTATGTTACACACGTTCAACTTTTGTTAATTATATGAACGACCAATATACCCAAGGGTTTGTGATTTATCTAACTGGCTGACTCTGATAACCTCATAACTTGATTTTTCGATGAAACAGGCTCGCAATTTCCATACGATGTAAAGCCGAATATATAAACTTCAAAGCCCATCTTGTTTCACTTGCTTGTTAATGATTCTCATATCACATAATATCACGTAGTGATAACAAGCGGAATGAAATGTCTTCGTTTAGCGACAAAACTCCTGTCAAACCCAAGCAGCCGACGCGAACACGCTATAGCTAGCAGTTTCAGGCAATCGATTCTCGATCTGTTATGTTTAAAGATGGCGGCTTCTTTACATTCTCGATTCGATCTAACCCGTGATTCTAACCACGGACGTATATTAGAGGACTGGCAACTCCCCTATGTCAGCCGAGCTAGAGTTGCGCCGACTTTTCATCCGGTAGTTCCGCATTGTACCGTCGTCATTATTGCGGGGCGCTGGCAGTCACTGAGGCCTAGGCTGAATTTTCATTGGGAGTATTTTGAGGCGCGGTAAAATACTGCCAATGAAAATCAAACCGAGCCCTCAGTGACTGCCAGCGCCCCGCAGTCATAACGACGGTACAATGCGGAAATAGCGGAGGAAAAGTCGGCGCGATATTGCTGGAAGTTGCCAGTCCTCTAATATACGTCCGTGATTCTAACCAATTCTAACAGTGCCGTCTCAAGCGCCGTCTGGTGACAAACCTCGCTACTGAGATCTCAGGTGTCGAGGCGTAGCCACTCTTCTCTAATTTTTATGAAAATCGGTTTTTAGGCTGAAAGAGGTGAAGGTGAAGAAGAAAATTCTGACGACGAAACGGGTACTCTGAAAACTTTCAATAATCATATCACTGCTCCCCGTGTGCCGATTGCATCGGAATAGGGCTTAAATAAAAGCTTTTCACGCCCACGTCCCAGGATAAATATTTCAATGTCGTGTATATATCGAAGCAGAAGAAATGAGACATTAATAATTTCCCCCACCACCCGGATCGCTCCCGTTCGGGTAAAGAGACTCGGTTCGAGTCTTCGCGCAGCGTATAAAAAATTTTTTTTTTTAATGTACTTCGCGCGAGACTCTACCGAGTCTCTTGATACCTATTCTTATATATATAAAGGAACAAGTGCTATCAACGCCCAGGCCAAACCCCTTGACCTAGAAACTTGAAATTTGAGCAACATGTTCCCTCTGCGACGTAACCACCCACTAAGAAGCGATTTTTCGAAATTCGACCCTTAAGGGGGTGAAAAGGGGTTAAACGTGATTTTTACGGATTCACCGATATCTCCGCACCTAGATGAGATATCGACTTGGTCTTTGCTTCAAAAGTTTCCTCATCCGAATACCTAGAAAGTACTTCGAGCGTTTTTTCAAATTCGGCCTTTAAGGGGTTGAAAAAGGGTTGAAGGTGATTTTTACAGGGAGTGGAAAAGGGTTAAACGTGATTTCTACGGATCCATCGATATCTCCGCAACCAGATGAGATATCAACTTGGTGTTTGCTTCAAATGGTTCCTCATCCAAATACCTAAAAAGTACTTTGGGCAGTTTTCGAAATTCGGCCCCTAAGGGGATGAAAAGGAGTTAAACGTGATTTTCACGGATTCATCGATATCTCCGCGACCCGATGAGATATCGGCTTGGTCTTTGCTTCAAACAGTTCCTCATCCCAATATACCTAAAAAGGACTCTAAGCGTTTTCTGGAATTCGTTCCCTAAGGGGATGAAAAAAGGGTTGAAACTGATTTTTACGAATTCATCGATATCTCCGCGACCCGATGAGATATCGACTCGGTCTTTGCTTCAAACGGTTTATCATCTCCATACCTGAAAACTACTTCCAGCGTTTTTCGAAATATTATCCCTATATATGTATGTATGTATGTATATTTGTTTATTATGCCGTAGCCTAGTGGGCCATTGGGCAAAGCAACGATTACAAGAAAAAAGGTTACAAAGAAGTAAAAGAAAAAAGGTTACAGAGAGAAAAAAAAATTAAGTTAATAAATAGAAAATATGAACTACAAAAGTAACACAGTAGAAAAATGAGGAGAGGGGATAAATGAAGGTTAGCTTGTGCAGATAGTGACTGACAGGAAGAAATGGAACGAAGTAGGCTCAGTAATAGTTTATGGTGAAAAAAGGAGTAGGATGACAAGATGAGAATGGGCGCGTTGGGAGTAACAAAGGGAAAGAGTATGAAGCGGAGAGAGAGGGCGATGCGAAGCAGTTTAGCCGCTGCCCGCCGCCTAAGGTGCAACAACTCCGAACATGTTAAGAATTCATATCGAATGGGGATTATTGCTAGACTAGAGTTTGGGAGCAGGTATAATAAAGAAATTGAAAAATAATAGAAACCTTAAATAATAAGACAAATTAATAAATGGTTGGGGTACAGGTTAGTAAACTAGTATCGAACCTAAGATAAAAGCTAGGCTAGTAGACGCGAGCTAGCAAACATATAATAAATATAAAACACTTAGATAAATAGTAAGTAGGTAATGGGGGAACAGAAAAACAAAAAGCGAGTGCACCCGTGTCAGAGCCTCGGCCTGGGAATGCCGGTTGCGTGGTTTGATTCGGCAGCAAGGAGATGTTCAAAAAGCCGCGCCCGGAAGACCACCGCAGACGAAGAATCGCGCAGGGAGGCAGGTAAGCTGCTCCAGAAATAGATAGCCGAGAGTAAAAATGAGTTACGGTAGGAAGTAGACCGGCAGGAAGGAAGGTGAAAGACAATGGACAGATCAGAGTCGGCAAGCCGAGAGGAGCGACGGAGGTTGGGGTCGGGCTCAAGGAAGCACGCACGGAGATAGACAGGAGACGATGCGGCTAGGATCTGGTAAAGGTAACAGCCAAGGAAAAATAGGCGGCGATCCACGACCGTTAGCCACCTGAGTCTCGAGCGATAGGGGGTGATATGCACGTCCCGTTTCAGGTTGAAGATAAAACGAATGCCGCAATTTAGCAGTCTCTGCAGCTTGAGGTTAAGGTAGTCGGATGCGTCGTTATATACCAAACAGCAATAGTCAAGATGCGGGAGGATTAAGGAATTGACAAGCATGGTCCGCACAGGTGGTGAAAGGACCTCGCGGTGGTGCTTAAGTTTATGCAGGGTAGCATGTACTTTCCTAGAGATAAGTGACACATGCCCGTTCCAAGTAAGATCTGCGGAGATCTGAACGCCAAGGTTCCGGACCGAGTCGACGTAAGGCACATCTTGACCATTAACCGATATTGGAGGAAGGTCCAACTGCCTCAATTGAGACAAGAAAGGTGCGGTGCCTAAGATGATAGCTTTGGTCTTGGTGATATTCAATCTCAACCCATTCGCCGCAGCCCAACCAGAAACGGCCTCCGCGTCCCTGGTGATATCTGCAATGGCACCGAGGACATCACCGGGAGGGGTATGAAGGTATATCTGGAGGTCGTCAGCAAAAATGACGTGATTTGAATGGACGAGAGCTCGGCTAACATCGTTTATGAAGAGAAGGAAGAGAATGGGTCCAAGGACGGAGCCCTGAGGAACACCTGAGGAATTATCCAGGAACCTAGAGTGATCTCCCGAGAGATCCTGCACCGCCTGGGTTCTCCCCGACAAGTAGGAATGGAACCATCTAACTACATCAGCTGAGAGACCATAATGAATTAATTTAGACAGCAGTAACCGATGGTTGATGGTATCGAAGGCCTTGCTAAAGTCAAACAGAACAAGTATGGTGATACACTTTCTATCAATTGCCTGCCGCGCATCATCCAACACCCTCAGCAGAGCTGATTGGGTGCTATGAAACCTCCGGAAGCCTGATTGTAACGGATCAAAGATGTCATTGAGTTCCAGATACGGCACTAGCTGATTTGCGACAATTCGCTCAAAAACTTTAGCTAGATGGGCCAGGTTTGCCACAGGTCGAGTGTCCGATTCGGAGCTAGGCGGATTACACTTATTTAAAGGAATAATGTAGGCAGGCTTCCAGATCTGCGGAAATGAGCAGCAACGGAGAGAAGAGTTGAAGAGGTGGGTCAGATGAGGCGCAACAACAGCCAGATGGTCTTTGATATGAGAGAGCTGAATGCCGTCAGGACTCCGCCCCCGTGATTTGGGAAGGTAGGAGGCGAGTGCACCAAGGACTTGGGACTCCTGAACTGGGGAGAAAGAAAAGCGGGACTCGACGAGAGGTGCCTCGCTAGTAAGCAGTTGGTCTAGATCGACAAGGGAGCATGGCGGATGGGCACTAGTGACAGATACGTAGAAGGCATTGAGTCGATTCGGGTCAAAGTGGTTCAGAGGAGACGACGAGGATGCGTTAGAGGTAATGAGCCCTAAACGTCTCAGTTCGGACCAGACACTAGAGGGGTCATGAAGCCCAGATAGACGATCGCTGTAGAAGGAGTTCTTGGCTGCTTTGATACGGTCTTTAATATCGCGACGTAGCACACGGAAATGGCGCATTAATTCAGGTGAATTCGAACGCTTCGCAGCCGTATAACAATTATTGCGTACCCGGATACGATTTTTTAAATCTGGCGTAAACCAACCCGGAGGGGTTCCTTTAAGCTCGCGTGTCACCACAGGGGCGTGAGCATCGAGTGCACTCGTTATAGCTTTGCACAGAGCCTTAGCATGCTCATCAAGGTTGTCCAGGTTTGCCGAGACCACTATAGGGGCGAAGAGGGGTTTAACATGTTTCGCGGATTCATGGATATCTCCTCGGCCCGACGAGATATTGACTTCGTTTTGGCTTCAAATTATTAGCTATTCAAATACCTAGAAAGTAGTTTAATAGACTTCGCGCAATGGTAGCTAAGAGTTTTACGATCGAGCAACGATTTGCTACGTTAAACAACATAGACGAGCGATCTCTTCAAACTTTTCATAACTCTTACAGAGGCATACAGAAACTGACGATTTCGGGAATGTGGACTTTGAATTTTCCCGAGTTTCGCGTTCGATTGACAGATTTCATGCGTTATTTACTTCGACTCTTAGCATTTTACACGTTGAATTCACGAGTGAGATGCCCCTCGATTAGGAGCCGACCTTTACTTATGGCATAAAGGTAAGATACTCATTTGAGAACAGAAATGATTATTGAAATGGAGGAACGAAGTTGCAGAGGAAGAATATGAACTGTGTACGATATTCGTAAACATATCACCATACACCTAAAACATTATTACACCAAATTTTTGAGACCCTCAATATATTTTCGATTTTTTGATATATTCAATATTTTTCATAAAACCACTACCAAAATATCTCTCAATTTTTCCGTCTCGCATTACGGAAATATGAGAATGATGAATTCTAAGAACTCAAACTCAAACGCCGGTGTTGGTTGCAATCCAATCTCGGTAGGCTGACGTGCGGACGTAAACTCCAGGGTAGTAAGGACGGCCGCAGCCCTCGCTCCAGGATATGATGCCCATGAGGGTGTTACTGAGGACGAGAGGACCTCCGAAGTCTCCATGACAGGCGCCAACGCCTCCAGTCAATTCACCGGCACAGAACATGTTGCTGGTGAACCCTTCGGAGTAGATACCCTCACAGGTATCCTGAGGCAGAATCAGCGCATAAGTCTCATGGAGAATGATGGGGTGGGTGGTGCTTTCCTCACTTGTAAGTCCCCATCCAGCAATGTAGCCCCATCTTTTCTCGGGAACCTCTTCTCCTTGGGTTGGCAGAGTAGCCGGCATAAGGTATTCGCTCTCAGGGAAGGGCTCTTGGAATTTGAGAAGGGATATGTCATTGTCGAACGTGACGTTGTCGAAGTTGGGGTGGTTGATCACTTCTACGACTTGGCGATACACTCCTCCGCCGGCAAGGCTGCCGGTTCCGGCGACGCCCTGTATCGTTGAAATGTCCAGATCGATCGTGCAGCGAGCGGAAGACACGGCCCAGATCAATGAGATGAGGTTCGCTGCACAGAAGAGTGTGTCGTCTTCACGGAGACTCAGCAGAAATGGGAATTCTTCGATGTCCGAATAAAAACCACCAACTATGCGATTAGTGAGTGCTTTCGGCACATGCACAGCTGGAAAAAAACTTAGTTATTAGATATAATTCACAGTATGGTGAAAACCAGCAGCCAAAAAAAGGAAAATAGAAAGACGAAGAAGACGAAGGATCAAAAGCCACTAATGTAAGTCTACGAATCATTGGGTTTCCGAAATAGGCATGATGGACGAAGACTGGATTCTCAAGATAGCTGACAACTATTTCGAAACAACTTACCACCGTTGGCGACAGCTGTAAGTGACAGTACCAATGCTAGGAACAAAATCATGTTGCTTGATATGGATGAGTCGGTTGATTGAGCCGTTGTACATCATTTATATACAGTTACCGGAGTTTATCGGATTGATAAAAAAAACTCTTATATTGTCGTTATAACAATCATATCATATCGTATGATGTCATAAGCTTTGGTTTTTCCACCTTTATACACACACTAGAGATTTTCAGCATTGTTAAAAATTTTGGAGATAAGTATCCTCATCAAATTGTACCGATTAGTTTAATTGCAGGTTGAAGTAGGTACCAATTCACGATAAATTCGATTCGATGATATCAATATTACTGCGTTGTGAGAAACCGGTGAAATATCACGTCGAGTGTTTTTTATCTCTGCAGTAGTCCACATCTTTCCCTTTCCACTCATCACATAGTGCATCAAATTTAGGCCTAATATGGACCTAAAAATGCATGAAAAGTTAGGCCCACACGAATCCTTCGTAACTTTGAAGTTGGAATTACAAAAATTTCTGTGAAAGCGTATAAATTTCAATTTTCTGTGGTAATGCCGGTTCTTCTGCTTTTAAATGTTTATGTTTGTTGATTCATTGATTAAATACACAAAAGTTAGTTGATCTTCGACATTTTCAAATAGAGATCGGTGAGGGTTGTACACTTCCAGATGTTTATAGTGGACAACGTTGAGATCATTCAATTACGATAAATTCGTTGCTCCAGTTATCCTATGATCGGAGATTATTGTTTTATTTTCGTTTGAAGATAAGATATTATCGATGTTGCCATTGCAATGGATAGCACAGTTTTAAAGTTATCATGGTGATTCTTAAAAATTGCTCATAGTCGTTCGATTTCAAACATCAACTGATGGATTCTTGGTACAGGGAAATTGAATCTGAAGCGCCCGCGATAGGCAACTGAACATACACCTGTAATTTGGTTGGCAATGCCAAGCGTTGTAGCTCGGCAATTTTTTCGGCGGCGAGCGACAACATGGCATTGCCAATTATTGCCAATTACGCGATTTTGAACAACGGAAACACAAAAGAAATAATTATGATAAATTCACTGGCCAACAATCTGAATGCAATTAAATTTTGATTGGAATTGGAAGTGGTAGGTTTTTGGGTCACTGACCACGAATTCATCGTTTGTAAGTGAAACTGCGGTGTTTTTTTTTAATTCTTAAGATATGTATCAATATCAGACATGTAATATGTGAAAAGGCAACACCTGGTTTGAGATACACGTGGACCAAACGCGTGCACCCAATGTGAAAGTGGTTCAAATTTATGCAGAGTTACACAGTCAGATTTCCTATATCTAAAAACTCACCGTAGGTCTATCGACGGAATTGAGGATAACAATAAAAAGGCAGGAATGGGATAATCCGTTTATTCAAATCGGTACAGTTATTTGTTCCGTTGTACCGAAAATTTTTCAAAGACGCAAGCTTAAATGCCAGTATGGGTCCTAATCCAGTTGCGGTAGACTGGCACGCGAGCGTAGACTCCAGGGAAGTGCTGACGCGCACAACCTCTACCCCAGGACACAACGCCGATGAGTTCACCATTGATGACCAGAGGACCTCCGGAATCTCCCTGGCAAGCGTCTCTGCCTCCAGCCATATAACCAGCGCAAATCATGTTCCCAGTGATGCCACCGAAGTAGGCTGCGTTGCAAGTAGACTGGGCGACAATCGGGACCCAAACCAGCTGCAAAATAGTAGGCAAGCTGCCAGCTCCTTGCTGGAGAGTACCCCATCCAGAAACGATAGCGTAGCTACCAGGGCGGACAAATTGATCTTGGGACGGCAATCTAACCACACGGACATTGTTGTTCAGAGTGAAAGGAACGGCGACTCTGAGGAGAGATATGTCCTGATCGTAGATCGAACCATTGTATTCGGGGTGGTTTATCACGAGGGCGACTTGACGGAATTGTCCTCCGGACAGGCGGTTCGAAGATCCAGCCTGAAGAGTCATGGTTGAAGCAATCCGATTGATGGTGCAGTGCGCGGCTGAGAGGGCCCAGGCTGGCGAGATGAGGCATGCAGCACAGAAGTGAGAGGTTGTACGGAGGCTAAGCTGCCACGGTACCTCGCTGATATCCGCATCAACACCTCCAACGATACGACCAGTATCATCTCTTAGACTCACCCCTGAAACATTGAAGATTGACTGTAGATGCCAATGTCTTTTCCATTGTGCAAGGATACAAATATTTATAGTCTTGAATGAAAGATAAGAAAGGTATGTAACAAGATCAAAACAAGATCAAGTATTTCAAAGGGTTGCCAGTGTAAAATACAGAACTATTGACTACATCATGACTGATTTGAGAAGATTTTGTAGTTTTAGCGATATTACTTACCGCCGTAGGCGACAGCCGAGAGTACTAATAGAGCCAAGAACCGTAACATGTTGGTGGATACTGATCGTTCAACTACTCAAAGTGACTTTATATATTTACCAAAAGCTATCAGATATGTCAAAAAAAGTTTGAAATTCTAATCTCCATCAAGCCGTGTCAAGCAATTTATCGTTTTGACAGACTAACACACGATAAACTTGTTCATTAGACCACACTTTTGATCCAATAAATGTTATCTACTACGTAAAGAGCAGATAGTTTCAAATCTGGGCTACACGTCAGAAACAATCATTACATCACAAATTGTGCCTGGTTGCATTCAAAAGTAAAAAGTATAAACTCAACATTCGAATTGGATGATGTATTTTCAGACTGCAGGCATGCGTCTACACGAAAAGAGACACACAGAACAGATAATCTGATGTCACAGTTCGTATGATTCCTATAAATCCAACGAATATTGTTTCACGGCATATCTACCGAAAGTCACTTTTTGACACCTGTCTTCGACTTTGTCATTGACTTTGTCTTTACTCTTTCTATCTTGTTATTTTGATCAAAATGGATCGTTTGAAATATTTTTTGACATATTTTCTTAATTTTCTGTCATTCTGGTTAAACCACATTATTCGAAAGATTTTGTGTAATATCGATACGAATAAATACGATATAGAGTATAGAAGAAGAACAGTGATCAATATAAACACATAAATATCCTCCACGGAAATCCCCACTACGAATTTCGTTTCGTTCTTTGTCTTTGCGCTTGCTTTTCTTATTATTATCTTTATACCATTGGGTTTCACCTCTGCTATCGACATAAATCTCGTTGTTCTCTTGGCATTCTTTCAGAACCCTACTTTCATTTCCAGCATCCAGTATACAGTTTCAGGGGAGTCTTGCAAAAATGTTAGCGGAAATTTTATTAGCTCATTTTATTTATTTATTACTAATGGTTGATTGTTGATAATTGATGATTTATTTATTACTATAAATCACATTGTTTCTAAAAATATTCGTCTACAATTGTCCAAACAGTGAAGTTATCACCATAACATTTTGATGAAAATATTTAATAATCAAACATCGGGGCTGCATCTGAAACAAAACGATGATAGCCCTTAAACATTGTGGCATTACCGGAAGGTTAACTGCTCTTGAATGAAAGCGTTTATCGAACCTCAATATTTGAGACGACCTCGGTATGTCAAGTATCATCCGCGGGCTTGACACATTTATTGGATGCATCCGCGGCCTCAGCAGACTGACTTCAGAGTAGTGGGCAGGGAGCTAGATCTTTGCTGAAGGCTTCCTCATCCAGAACCGATATCGTAGGCACCAGTGTTGACGCCTGCTTCTTGGTTTCGAACTCGGCGACCGTATCGTTGGTGGTTCGAATACTGATTGCAGTATTCGAACCACCAACGATACGGTCGCCGAGTTCGTCAGTCTCGCTGACCTCTGAAAAATTGACATGATACGATTGGGATCTAGAGTCTCAGTACCTCTATGGTGGAAGCACCCTTCGTGCCTTGAATTCACCAAATTACGTGATTATTCACCGAAACGTGACTTTGAGAGCGTCTTGAGAACAGTTTTCAAAATTGAAAAATGAACAGAAATAAAAAACTTGCAAGTCGCAGACAGCGTGTCGCCGGCTCGCCGGCGTATCCCCTCTTCTAGGGCTATCGATTCGCAATCGACCCAGGATCTACGTCCTGCTATTGGTTACGCAACCTGTGCCTAACTTAATGTCAAAGGGCTGACGCAGTCGTCTCGATCCTAGCCACGTTCGTGGTTCTCGCTGTCGTGTCCCGCAGGGATTGACGATCCAGGGCTCTCGTTTCCTTGCCGGAGCTCGTCCCGTACGCAGGCTCTTCAGGCGCGGGAATCTCATCCGCCGACCACTCGTCCCTCGCTGACTGCTGTTATTCGGGCGACGATGTTTATGCCCAGGAGGCTATTGCCCCGCTGATCGTTTGTGAACCCCTGGCCTTCTCTAGTCCGTTACTGTGTCTTGTTCTTTGTCGTAGCGTCGAGCGTTTACGTGTAAGGAGAGTTCAAAATAAAACAGGAATTAATATCGACTCGGTTCGCTTGTATCGTCACGGCCACCAGGCAGGGTCTGTTTCGGCGCGAAGTTTAAAAAGAGTTACAGTCATTCCTTCACTTTCTCTCAGGGGATGGAATTTATTTAGGGTTCGCTAGGGTTTGGGGCTTTTTGTAACTACAGCTATGAGCTGTCATGTTACAGTACCCATCTGTAAGTGAAAACTTTTACGTACGACAAATGATAACTCAAGCTGATCGTGTCTTCGCTTATCTCCGCCAAATCTAGCTTTGGCTGTCAGATGAGTGAAACGATCAGTTTCAGGCTTGAATTGATTTCTTGATTACGAACACTGGTCGTACTAATTAATAATTTGACGTAATCAATCATCAAGAGATTAGTTTCTGACTTGCTATCCATTTGAAATCGGTTGCCTTTTTCGTGCGTAGTAGGTACGTCATACTTCCACACGCCATACGATGCAAAGTGCTCCTCTGAGTCTTTCCTGAGCCTGAGTCTGTTTTTACTGAGATTTCAGTCGAGACTTGTACGAGACTTCTAATATGAATCATCGAAAACAGAAGAACACATTCGGAATACATTCCAAGCGAGGGCACTTCGTACATGTTCACCCAGCTGTGGCCTTCTATCACAACCTGACTGATGGTTCAATTATGCGTTGAAAGATGGAACATTTATTTTGAAAATAAACTTTTCAGATTTTTACCAAATTATTTTATGCTTGCTTGATTTATCTTCACCATAAAAGTAGTAACCCATGTTTTGTGGGAGTCTTAGCTGGACCACCACCTCGTCAGCCCATACCTGAATACGGAACTGCCATTGCATACGGTGTCTGAAACATGTTATACAAAATTCACTTTAATTGGCAGTATGATGAATATTCACTGAAAGTATTGTGAACAAAATACGGCCAATTGTTGCTCAAGTAGTTAAAGGAGTTATTTAGATCGAACGGGTTAAATGAATGGATCACAATATGGTCATCACTCCCACATCTTATGTGACAGGTTTTGGCGAAAAGCCCATGTCTTTATGTGAGGTATAGTGGTAAGAGCAATGGTATGATGTTGTTTCATATTCACGATTACCTATTCGCAGCATCACCGTAATTATATGATTTATGGAGCAATAATCGATCTTATAAATACCTCTAAAAGACTATCAAGGATTGTCGATTTCCCTCAATTATGACGGCCATGAACTTGCTATTATTCCTATGTATAATAACGAATCGAGTACCTTTCTAATTGTTCCACATTGAAGACCTCTGATGAGCCAAGACTAAGGGAACGCTCAGAAGAACACTCAGAGGAGCACTCTGCATCATAGACTTCAATTGTGTTAAGGTGTCGTATCTTATATCTACGTATGTTGGACTAAACCAAATCCAAATAGATAGCAAGACAGAAAATAATCTTTTGAAGATAAATCGTGTGAGACTATTACTCGGCACTAGTGTAGATAATCAAGAAATCAATCAAAGTTTGAAACTTCCGTTTCACGCACCCGACAGGCAAGACTAGATTTTCCGGAGATAAGCCCATGTGAAGACATGATCAGCTTCGATATCAATTTTCGTGTACTTAAAAGTTTCTATACTCAGATGGGTGAGAAAACTAAAAAAAAATATGCTCCTATCCTTCGTTTCATGATATTTTATATTCTTTTTCATCAGACGGATTAGAGAAAATGTTCGAGAAGCGCTGGTTTGATCAACCACAATGATTCACGAAGGGGGAAATCGAAAATCACTTGAAGATGTCCAATGTGGATTTCGTTTTTGGAAAATACGCAATATGCGGCTGTTGACTGTATACATAGTTGCATCATTTTCTTTTGCAAAAAGCATACGAGAGTATAACTATGCCCTAGGGGAAGCTATATTGTGTCAACTTCCGTAGACACTTCGCGAGGTTTGCAAATTACCTAACTATATCGAATAAACACCATAGTTGATTCGCGTTATTGCGAGACAATCGCGTATCTCGTCGCAACGATCGATCAGAGCGGGATAAAATCTTGTTTTGATTAGGATCCCGACGTGAATTGATAATAACCCAATTTGACAGCTTTCGCGGATATATAAGGTGAGAGGATATTCAATGAACTTCATCCAGCAACATGTTCCGTTTCTTGGCACTTATTCTTGCGCTCTCGGCGGTCGCCTACGCCGGTATGTAACATCGATATAACGATACCAATTTCAAGTTATTCGTTTAACTTCTTATACCGTTTCGTTTATTCGCTCCTTAGTTTTCAATGTACATCCTAATTTTCTGAAACCTGAAGTTGCTTATCTTTCTATTCCCGTTTATAGTAGGGTAGACATAGGGTTCGATCGGCCACCTGAATACCATTGGTGGTCATATCTACCTGCGTTCAGTAGCCACGAATGGTACATCAAGTTTTTTATTTCTGTTCATTTTTCAATTTTGAAAACTCTTCTCAAGACGCTCTTAAAGTCATGTTTCTGTGAAGAATCTACGTAACTTGGTGGATTAAAGGCACGAAGGGTGCACCATAGAGGTACTGAGACTAGTTCCTGATCGTATAATTTCCATTTTCCAGAGGTCAACGAGATTGACGAACTCGGCGACCGTATTGTCGGTGGTTCCAATACTGCTATCACAGCCGTCCCATGGCAAGTCAGTCTACGTCGTAACAACAATCACTTCTGCGGAGGTTCCCTAATCTCTTCCACCTGGATCGTCTCTGCCGCTCACTGTACCATTGGACTGAACGTTAACGTTTTGACTGTTCTCGCTGGAACTAACAACCGTTTATCCGGTGGACAAGTTCGTCAAGCTAACCAGGTGATCAACCACCCCAGCTACAATTCCAGAACCGTGGACCACGATATTTCTCTTGTCCGTGTCAACGCTGCTTTCACTCTGAGCAACGCCATCCGTGTCGCTGCTCTGCCAAACCAAGGACAGACCGTCAACGCCGGTGCCTACGGTATCGTTTCTGGATGGGGAACACTTGCGGAAGGAGCTGGCTCTCTGCCCACTGCTCTGCAGTCAGTTTGGGTGCCCGTCGTTGCCCAGGCTACTTGCAACGCAGCCTACTTCGGTGGCATCACTGGGAACATGTTGTGCGCTGGTTACTTGGCTGGCGGCCGTGACGCTTGCCAGGGAGATTCCGGAGGTCCCTATGTCGTCAACGGACAACTCGTCGGTGTTGTATCCTGGGGTGCGGGCTGCGCTCGTCGTAACTTCCCCGGAGTCTACGCTCGTGTCCCCATCTACCGCAACTGGATCCGTACCAACACTGGTGTCTAAGCGCTCCATGTCTCATGAAAGCTTCAACTTCAGACTTCAGTACCCTGAAATCATTCTTGGCTTCGATTTAAATAAATACTATATCTGAAAAATTTCCTATTCAATATTTATCCTTATTCGCGTTCTGCATCCGCATTCGCATTCTGCGTTCCTGGATATCTCGAAGTACAAGATACTCGTCCATCAAAATACAATTGTCTACTTGTATAAGTTACACTTCTTAAAAAAATCAAAGCAACGCCTGATAACGAACCAAAAAATCATGAAGTATCAAATGCTTGTAACTCTTGATTCACAAGTCGTATCGAGAACACGAGGACTGACATGAAATGGAAGCTTGAAGTGTTATTTCTTTCGCCTCCACTAAATGGTTTCTTTTCCATCATGTCCCATTGCTGAGTTTCGCCGCTACGAGGATTTTTTTTTGTTCAAAAGCCATTTCCAGTGAAAGTTAGGAAATTTGTTCATCCTCAAAACGCGTTCACGAAAATGTACATGATGTACGTGGCACTCATATGTTGTTCAGATTTACCATTTTAATGGTAGAAAACGTTGACAAAGAGATAGAAAAAACGAAATTACAATATGTGACAGACAGACATAGAGGGCGCTAGAGAACAGTGAGCCAGACGGCACGGGGACCTAGCTGGGCAGTTGTGGTTACTCCGTGGTTGTGGGCTAGACGCCATAGATAGAATAACCTTATAAACGTACTATGTAATAAGAACGTAATAAAGGATAATTAAAACAAAACACGAGTTCTTACATGGTGTCAGAAGTATAGAAACGTCTTACTGATACAAATAAGACGAAAAGTAGCAGATGAGTGGACCTGAAGTGGACACGCCGTCCAGGTTAAACAAAAGAAGCAAAATGCTGGGAGGACTAGAAGGGTCTATACGGCCACCGCCGCCGTTAAGAGCATGTTCTAGTCATTCTTTACACACAAAGTAGCCGCGTCACTTATTTTCACTGATATCAACGCCTACGCATAACGGGCGCGAAAAAGAAGATAAGAGCGCACTTCCGCATGAAATTCCGAACACATACATCCCAAAATATCTCTGTTTCATGCAACAATAACGACGAAATCCTTGTTCCTAACTAAAATGATAATTGCCGCTTTCAACTGGTGGTCGCGGCTATTACCATTTTAGTTAGGAACAAGAATTTTGTCGTTGTTGTTGCGCGAAACAGAGACATTTTGGGATGTATGTGTTCGAAATTTCATGCGTTCTTATCTTCTTTTTCGCGCCTGTTATGCGTAGGCGTTGATATAAGTGAAAATAAGTGACGCGGCTACTTTGTGGGTAAAGACTGTCTACTGACTAGAGCATGCTCTTGAGTTGAGATTGTAAGGGACAAAAACAGCAATAGTGTTTGACGTTCAGACCCAGGATTGAAGCTCTTTTTAAAATGTATTTTTCAAAGAAGAAGATAAGCAGTATTGTACAAAATATCGTTACAGAGTAAATCACTGTACTTATAAATAAAAAAAGGAAGAAGTCGTGGGATACTCAAAGTAACGGTCCAATGGGAAGCATGGGAAGCCTGGGGTATATTTGCATGGGGAAGTCAATGATAAAACTAAATAAAATGTCGAGGTCAGTTTCATTGAACAAATTCAACAGATATTGAACAGAAAACTAAGGTTTTACCTCTGGAAGGTGCACAAGTCACTTCAAACGAGAAAATTGCCTCTTTTCTGTAATTTCCAATATACCCACGCCCCCATCTTGGATAACTCCATGGAAAATCGTCTCAGATTTTCAATCTCTTCCCTGAAATTGAACAATTTCTTATCTCAGTGATGTTAATCATCTCAGAAAGCAACCGCTGCGATAAATAGAGTTTGGAGAAGGTATGGTTACTTGAGGGTTTATGATAAATGTTAATTCGGCAAGATTACATTCGGTTTATCTCATCCACGCATCTCCAGACACTCACAACAAAGTCGTTGATAATTTCGTCAGGTTATTTATCACTTGTAGCGAATCAAAGCAGGATATGATCGTCAATAACATACAAGAGTCATTGTAAATAATAACGGGGGCCACGGACGGCACAAGGTGTGTAGGCCCACTTCCCTGCACTGAAAAAAAAAATCTCTCCCCGATAGCAAGAATTACAGCCAGAACGTACATCGCGCCGATAGCTGTGGCAACTGAACAACTCTGTCAAACGTATTTAAGAGCATGCTCTAGTCAGTCTTTATCCACAAAGTAGCCGCGTCACTTATTTTCACTGATATGAAGGCCTACGCATGACGGGCGCGAAAAAAAAGATAAGAGCGCACTTCCGCATGAAATTCCGAACACACACATCCTAAAATATCTCTGTTTCACGCAACAATAACGACGAAATCCTTGTTCCTAACTAAAATGATAATTGCCGCTTTCAACTGGTGGTCGCGGCCATTACCATTTTAGTTAGGAAAAAGGATTTTGTCGTTATTGTTGCGCGAAACAGAGATATTTTAGGATGTATGTGTTCGGAATTTCATGCGGAAGTGCGCTCTTATCTTGCTTTTCGCGCCTGTTATACGTAGGCGTTGATATCACTGAAAATCAGTGACGCGGCTACACAATTATCTAATTGTTCGAACGTTTTGCGACCAGCTCATCTAATCGGGAAGGCAATGATCATTCACATTAGCATGATAGTACATAGGCGGTACTGTAAGGCGATGAATCTTCGATTCGAATCTCCCTTACCCGAGTGTACAGCCATCAATTGCAATGATGACATATCATTATTATGACAGCTAGAATGATGCTGACGATAAGCCGAAGATATGTCATCATATATATGAAATATTTCTGAAAGTCAGCTGTATTTGATAACACCTACATGTAATACATTGCACCTGGAAAAAACGGAGGAAAAACTAAGTATACTAATATTATAATATGATTTTGTGACACGGCTTTAATCCTCGGTACCACTTGCATCCATGAACTGAAGAGAATGCTGGATGATAGCTGAAAATTGTAAAGTCAATAGTTATATGTAAGGACGACGACTATTTACGGAAAGATGGCGAACGGTCAAGTTAGATAGAAAAGTGATAGCCGAATATTGAATCCTGTGATCAAGTACCTACTCTGATCCGTAGCTTCAATCGCAACGTTTTGTTTTCATCGATCTACACTGAGAGAAACCATGTATCATATTTCACCACATATCCCCGACAAATTACTACTTTTGATGGCAAGTTGACGTGGAGTCGAAAAACTAGGAAACGTAGTCATTTTTCAGTCAATAGTCTCTAGCCGAACTGGGATACGTTACATGTCGCTCGGAACTCAAATTACAACCCGGCATTGTAAATATCACTACTTGTAGAAATTACAACATATTTCGTAAGTTTCCAGATGAAAGCGTGTTATTTCTACTATCTGCGACTGTAACACAGTCGTTTCGCACCGCCTCGTGATACACTGTGAAAGGCAAACACACATCTTCTCGCATGCGAGATGGTAATTTTTACAACTTGAGATAGTAAAAATACGTATCGGGTATACGAATATGGCGGACACACTAGCGGCCTAGCGGTCGGTCACCCGCTGCGTGGTACCGTAGCGCGCCGATAGATGGTTGGCAGTGGTTTTTGGATCTCGCGAAGAAATTTGCACCGTGTCGGCTACACTTACGTGTCACCACACAACCAGAATCATTCTCGACTTCAACGTCGTACGGCGGACGAAGGTCTACGGAAGCAGATGTTGTTTCGTTATAACACTCTGACGACTCCGACGTTCTTTGAGTGTTATGATGGATACAAAAGCCCAAAACATGCAAATTGATATTATTTGGGACATAAGTCACACTATTTATACCTGTGTGCCTGTGTGGTCTGACAGAAAATAAAATAAATAATATTGTTACTATTTATGATAGTTAAATAGTTCCTATTAAATTGTCGGAATGAAACTTCATATATGGACCAGTGGGATTACAGATATCTTCCAACTGTGTAGCAGAACCTAAATAAAAAATTAGCAGCAAATAGGACCGCTAACAGCGCCACCTGCAAATGGATGCACGGCCGCTGCGAACTAACTTCATTTTACTATCTGAGATGGTAAGAATTCGGACCCCACAGTTGTACATTATACGATCGTGTTATGCTTCTTAATACGATCGGAAATAGTAAATTTTAGCCTTCAAGTTGTAAACCATACCCTTCTTGAAGAGTAATATTCACGATTAGTGAAATTTACAAGGTGGATTTGTAATTCTTTGTATTGTGTGACCACACGTCCTTTTACTACCGAAAAATAGTAATTTGTCGGCGATATGTGATAAAATATGATACATCTTTTCTCTCAGTGTACGTATCAGCTTGAGAATCTATTTTTCTTATCGGTCCATCTGGTCGACGGATAATTTTTTTCGTTGATGATATAGGCTCCAGCGTTTGTTTTTAGATTAGGTCGCATTCAATATTCACTGACTTGACTAGACTACAGCATTTCAAAATCCAGTAATTTACAGGTTACTGGTTTTGACCAATGGAGGGATACTCAGGTAAATGCAGGTTTCTAGAACATGGAACGATTCCTCAGTGCTCAAGAGATAATCTGCTACGTCGATTACTCGTCTGGATGGTAACAAGACGCGATGTACCACACCAGCAAAATCCCTATGCGAGTAAGTGAAAGGTTTTCGGACAGACGGAGGCACTGGGTAGACACCCCGGGCTAGTTCCATTCAACAGTTATCAACAATTCAGCAACCACTATGAATATCGAAGAAATTAAATAATAATAGTAATAATGATACGAAATTTGGACTCGATTGTGCAAGCAATGCGTAGTCTCATTGTCAGTACAAAATTGCATAACGAATTATAAAATGTTGATAACTTATATACAGACTAGTTTATATGGGCAATTCGACCAATTTTCGATTCGCCTCAATTCTTTTCCTCGCATTCTATGAACCAAGATTAGTAGATTCACCAAGTTTCAGCCAATAAATTAAGACTTATCGTTCACGAGGAATACGATATTCAATTTTTAGGTCAAAATTTCTTCACGCATTTTTGACGTACTTCCAACGTCACAATAAAAATTCGGAAAAATACATTTTCTATGTAAAAGACTCTCAGTTTTTCAAATCCATTTTTTATTTGTTACTAACTCTACTAACACCAACTCAAAAACACGTTTTTTGACAAAAAAAAAAAAACAGCGATTTCTTTTTGTGCTCAATGTTTTATCATTCTTTTGAATTTTCATTCTGAAAGTAGAAATTTTTTCAGTAAGAAACCCAAATTTTCAGAGTGGGACGGCTACGTGGTCGCGAGTGAGCTACGATTAATTAATTAATTAATACATAGTTTAGAGGTCGGAAAAAAATCATTTGACAATTATCCTTTCTACCAACCCTCTTTGTAATTTTTGTATGATTTCTCGTCATTACAGGTTGTCTAGGTCAAGATAGAGGAATCGAGAAGATTTAATTAACCGTAGCTGTGGATTTTATTCACGTCCAGCGGAAAGAAGCTGGGTTCGTCGTTCCACATGTTTCCCTGCGTCGTAAAGTCCTCTCAGTTCACGATTCAATCAGTATCAACCATGAACATTCTGGGCTTGTCCGACTGGGCATACACTGACAGTTTCAAAAAAGCAAGAAAACGATCGAAGCGTTTCCTTTCCTTGATCGGGAATCGCTATGGAGTGGTTTATCGCGATAGGTAACAATGCTTGGAGGTTGTTGAGAGGAAGAACGATGAGAAATCCAGGATAATCCGTTACCTCCGTTACTATCTTAACCAGCTGAATAAAGTCGTACTGATTTATTCACGGTTCAGATGGAGCGAACCTCCTCCACTTGTATTATAACTGGATGGTAACGTTCCCGTAGCAGGACTTCTGGTCACACAAGCCTCAAAATGACGGCTCGCTATTACATCATCGGAATGGACCTCTCAGTTATTCCAAGAACGAAATTTGTTTACCAATTTTGCGACCGACAATTTTTTCGTCTAGAGGTCAGAATGATCAATATCTTACTTGACTTGAATATAATATAATGACCAAAAACGTGATTTGTACATCAAAAAGTATATCGCATACGTGAGCTAGCGTGATAAAATTCTTTCGCGCCTTTTCCCATGGACGAGGAGAAACACGGGGTTCGTTATGCCTTTATTAGGCACTGCGAAGACCAACGTAATCTCTCGGGTCTGGATTTTGCCGCACGAATCTAAGGAACTCGGTAACGATTTACGCGTGGTTACACGTTCTTGTGCTCGATGGTCATTACCATCCAGCGAAGCAAAAACGGAGACCCATTCTGTCGGCCACTCTTTCATCTCGGTTTGATTGTGAGATATCAACTGGAGGTAGCTGCTGTGGGAGCTACCAGTGACGCTGCACCGGTTCGGTTTTTTTTCATCTCTCCTCGTTTTGTCTTCGACTTGATCGACATCGATCGTTAGTCTTGCAACGATGAAAAATTATCCCCTAGAATAATCGTTCGGATCAACAATTCAAATTTTATACTCCCACAATTAATCGTGCTACCAGGATCGATCGATCTACGAATCAATTGAAGTTTCATAATCCCGGTGCTCGCTGCAAACGATGTCTTCGTGACCGAAGCAATTATTGCCAATGATATTATTATTCAAGTAAAGTTTCCCAATGAATCTCCGCATTGTCGCTGTACATAGTAGTTGCTAATACCATTCCGCTAGATTCAGGACGTTGCTCAATATCTATGCGACTATGAGTCGGAAGAGGCGTGTTGATTCTGTATTATACGTACAATTTAACGGTGCCGTGCGAAAGGCCAAAAGTATACTGATCGTCAAAGATTTCTGCAATATTCTATACAGAAATCATTTCCATACTAATTCCACATAATTACTTGGACAGGTGCACGTGGTCAGTCACTCCGCACAACGTTCTCCTCTACGTGGACATACGGTAATGACCACAAAGATTGATTACACTGGCCGATATAAGTGGAGCAACTCATTCAGGAAGCAGCTTCTCAAGAACCAAACAACATCAATTTCACTTACTGATATCGTAGCTTATCTCACCGTGTGAAAAATTTTATCATCCCAATCGCAAAAAAGAGTCGATGTATGTTTGACGCTGCTTGCGGCCAAGTGTATGGGTAACTAGCGATTGCACAGAATCACGATCCGCGTAATTAGTGCTTATGGAACAGCTTAAAAGTAACGAAACTTTAATGACAGAAAATTCTATAGCAAGGGTACACGTCACTTTTGACGACACAGTGCATCCTCCTGAGGTTGTCATCGCAACCCACATCCGGTGACATCCTTTCCCTGGAGTATCTCCAAACCTAACATTATTTCATTGTTAGAATATCGGTTGCGAATTAATTGCATTCATTGGTGAAACTATTCCTCCAATAGGGACAAGAATGGCGAAACATTGCCTGGCTGGAAGTATCTACGATTGTCATCACCTTATCATTTCGCAGCGTAGTTGATTTCATACTCGACAACGGTTCATTCTTATCTGAAAATTTGATGGAATGAGAAATTGTCAGAGTATCTATGAGGCAGTTATCGAAGCTGTTTTGGGTCTCGTTAAAAAATGTCGTGAACAATGCGATGTGCTTGTACCAGAGGCTTTATTCTAGGTCTCGAACAATGTGCACCAGATCGTCCGAGTGTGATACGACCACTGGAGAATCTAGAAGCATACCGTTGGCGAGATACCGGTAAATCTCAGAGGGTCTACGATCTTTGCAGTTTTCTCATCCGGCTGAAAAATAACAAAGATAATATAAACTAGATAGGGCTCATAAAACTGTACTTCTGAGAAATGATTCGAATAAGTTTCGATCATCTCGCAAGGCGATTCATCCCACTAAATTAATCGGCGGTTTAATTATTAACTTTTTTTCGAATTTATTGGGGGTGCCTAACCGTTCGAGTTCCGCGACCTCTTGGTCGATAAATCACGAATATGATGCATGGCGTATGAATATTAAACAGTGCCAGAAGCGTGGTTCGTTTTGCATGCGTGTATAGAATATAAATACGGTATGGTATTTTAGTTCTTGCGATTAGAGGTAGCGTGACGAGGGTTTGCACAGATGCAAGACGCATGCTTCAGCGTCAACCGAGAAAGACGTCCATAAATTCGGGAAGACTTACGACGTATTTTCTGACCAATTTGGAGCTATAAATCTTGCCAACGGACAACGTGGTTATCCCCTCGGTGATATGGGGCTCTCTAATGCTGTCTAATTTATATACTCGGAGCCGAAAATTCCACAGTGGCTTGAAATTGTTTGAACTAACTGCTGGCGTTGTTGGGAAAATTTCAATTGAATTCAACTCGCCGTGTGGGTAAATTATGAGCAACTAAAAAGACAATCTAGACTCCGTGATTCAGAGACTGAGGGATCGAATAGCGTCGGAAGAAACTATACCTAATGAATACCGAAACAAGTGTGAGAAAAATGAAGCCTTGAATCTAGCGGTTCGATGATCAATATCACATCATATCATGACCGAGAGAGAATAATTGTTGATCGATAATGAAAGGTCCATTGTTTGCATAATACGTCCCAAAGAAACATGATCATACCGTCCAAGGTTCGTTGATCATGATCTTCACTGTCAATTTTTCTTATGAGACTGGATCGAGCGGATGCCGAGCAGGTCCATCCCTCACAATCAGTGCGTGAGGGTGCATGAGAAGATTTGAGGCAATTTATTTTTCATGCTCTCATGAAACCTGCGATTCTTGAGAATCTATGGCATCTATACCTTTATCGGGACGCCGACAGAGACCGAGTCCTGTATCAGATTACGTTCTGCGGTGTTTGAAGTCCTGACGTATACCGTCGAAGAATGTTTCTGTCCCATCAAACGATTCCTATCTCACATTGCGGACGGACATTGTGAGCGCAACGACAATGATCGTCGTTAAGATTAGCCCCACGTGCGAAGAAAAACTCGACAATTTTTTAGCCTACAAGAAAAAAAAGGGAATAGAAGAAAACAAACCAAAACGTCCTGATGGAATCTGCGCGGTCCGTCCCGCTGAGCTAGTTGGATAAGTTGGGCAACGGCTTACCGTTACCAGTTGTGCAACATCATCTTCAAGTAAAAAGCTGCGTAAAATTTTGTTGGATATGTTTGATATACTCGAAATTGTTGGGCAACTGAAGTCGTTCGTTTAATTGAAGAGCGTACATGTAACTTGTCAGCGGTCACTGGTCACACCCTAAGAAGATGCATGTGGGCATGTTGAGGTGATAAATATTTCACGCCTAATCAACTTCTGACCACGTATTTACATCAATTTCTATTACAGCTGAAGCGTGAAAGGTGTAGTGGGTGTGGTAGTAAAACTGTACCATGATTTGATTCATGGTCAGTTTAATGGAATATCTAAACACTGCGGGTGCTCAGTTACTTTTTGCAGTATTTCTTGGTAAGTAAGAAACTTACGAGGAATGCTGTAGACATATCCGAGGACTCGTTATAACACACACCTGGCGAACCAGAATAATGTCTTGTCACACTGAAACCAGATCGACCAGCGTGGTTCTCTTTATAGTTTTGTGAAACGTTTGTTCAACTGAGTTAGAACGAAATCCGCCCGAAAGTCTGTTGTAATGAAGATTCTTCAAGTTTATATTCTCGTGCTTGTGACTTGAATTCATAAACGTGGAAAACAGCAGCAAAGCGGTTTCGAAAAAAAATGAATAATTTCTCAACTATGGTGAAATTACAAGGATCTGAAATATCCCGTGCAGAAATTTAACTCTGGCGCGGCCTAGTACCTGGCCAGTTTTCCATGAATCTAGCCTGGCAATGGCCAGTTCAGCTGGGCTGAGCCAGGCCTGGCGTGTAACACATTTCTCCACAGTGCCTAGCCAGGAGATCTGACTAGGGTCTGGCCAGTGAAGTCAACAGTGTCTAGCCAGAATCCGTGCAAGTAGCTATATAGAAATAGTTTTCGGGAAGAAGGCGGGTGAAAGATAAATTCAAAAATAGTTTTTTTTTCAATCTCTGCTGTTTTTATTTTATATTCATTTTTTTTGTTAAGTATAAAGTACGTAATAGTAATTATTTTTGTTATTCAATACTCGGTTCCTTCTTTTTTTTGTTATTAGTGAGTACCAATAATAGTATGTATAAAACATTGACTTATTTAATACTAGTCCTTTTATTTTATTTTATTTTTTTTTGTATTACTGTGTAGAATAAATTGCGTATGAAATAATGACTGTTAATTTAATATACTAGTCCCTTTTTTTTTGTTATGTTAGTGAAAAGAATAAAGCACGGATAAAATAATGACTGTTAATTTAATATACTAGTCCCTTTTTTTTGTTATGTTAGTGAAAAGAATAAAGCACGGATAAAATAATGACTGTTAATTAAATATACTAGTCTCTTTTTTTTGTTATGTTAGTGAAAAGAATAAAGCACGGATAAAATAATGACTGTTAATTTAATATGCTAGTATCTTTTTTTTTTGTCATCACTGCGTACAATAATGCGACTTTCATTTCTGAATTTTTTTTAAAGTAACAAAGTAATAAGGTACTTCAGTACTTCACAATGCTTTATCGCTATAATAATAGTTATTGCGGACACAACACCTTTGTTAATAATAAAAAGTGAATATTTAGTTTTCGAAGCTCTGATCATGATAAAAAAATGTAGGTATATACATTGATGAAAGACATTGATCAAAGCCCACTGATTTCAGTAAGCAATAGACTACCACTCTTTCAATTCAGTTCTGAAGGAGCTCTACAAAATATATGGATAATTTCATCGATTACTGAAAAACAATCTTGGAACCCTGTTCCTTATCAAGATTTGAAATCCCATTGGTTTATCATTTTCTCATTCAAGGTAGATTTACATACTCTGCGTAGCATGAAGTAAATTTAGATCATTGTTCGATGAGCTTCGCTGTTCGTCCAGTAGTGATTCAACTTCAAGTACTCCGGATTCTGGGAAAAATTTGACAAAATTATTTAAACAAGTTAAGGGGAGACTTCGGTGAAATTTTTGCCAATAATAGGTTTTTTAATTCTTACAATATTAAAAAGAGGTGTATAAAAAATCCTTCCAGCAGTTTTTCAATAATGGTAGTATCTTTGAAACAAAATTTCAGCCTCCTGCGATGACAGTTCAGACGCAAGGAACCTTGCGGAGAAGATGTCGCCCACCGCTGCCAAAAATTCCTTGCGGTTATATTTTCATCGCAGGAGGCTGAAATTTTATCCCACAGCCGATAGTACCATTATTGAAAAACTGCTCAAAATATCACCGAAGCCTTCCCTTAAGATGAAGAAATTTGCAGGAATGTAACGAAACACTAATGAAAACTGCTCGAGTACCTTGTGTGATGGAGGCAGTTTCCAAATTTATACCGATAGGTACTGTATCTTGTACAACGATATCTGACGTGAAGAGTCAAAGGTGGTTGTAGAAGTTGTCGCGAGTAGCGACGCAGGTTCTCCCGATACTTCTGACGCTGTTGACTTTGCGGATTTTGATGCTTAAAATATCCATAAAAAATATGTATCATTGATCAGAGGGAATAATTATCAGAATAGGTCCTAAGAGAATTCAAGCTGCACTGTGACTCCCTGTCAAAATTATAACATTGGGACACAATAAATGGACAAGAGAGCGGCAACATTTTTTTTTTTAATATTAATGAATTTTGATGATTAGTATTCTCGGATTTTTTGTTTATGTTCCGACATCTGCGACAATAATTCATAAAAAATGTAACAACTGAACAATAGCTTAATAACTGAACTTATTTTTAGGTTAGGTTATACACGAATATCCAGAATGCGTAAGATTTCAGGTTTTCCGAAACTAAATTGTAATCGAATACTTGCAGCTTGTTTTTTTGAGCTAAGTTACTGGCAATATCATTGAAATCTACTTACTTTCACGAAAATCGACGTTCTCCGGTCCCCTCGTTCGTTCGTAATAGTCACAAATCACAATGTTGTTTTCCACTACCGGCAGCATGTCCCTAACATAACCTCCAAACGATCACGTGGAATATCGGCGCGCGAATTTGAATTGTGATAATAAAATCTTTGAAAAATTAATGATAATCATTGCTTTCGGGTTCATGCCGATTATTTGCAAGTGTTAGAAACCACCGAATATTTAGTGTAATTATCGACATTAAAATTCCGAGGTACATCCGTAATTCGGTCATCAGAAATATCATAATGGTAAATTATGTCTACAATAAGAAAGACCATTTTCGTAATAAAATGCCATGTTTGTAAGTACAAATGTAATTTATATTTAGTAGTAATTGAAAGAACCAACTTTTTTTTTCAAACATTTTTAAATTTGTGATTTGTCATTTGGATTATTCCAATTATGAATCATATTCTACACGGGGTACGGATGCAGGAGTACCGTTGGACCGATTGAAGCCATCTTGGTCTTCAATCGTTGATAATCGATGCCTCTACGGAGGAATTATTTATATTTTTTATAATTCCTTCTCTTGATCCATAATGGCATCTCTTCCGGACAATCTGAGACCAAGACAGCCAGAATCGGTCCACAGATGCTCTTCATTTCTTACCAGGACCGAGAGAATCTGTATTTTTTTATATTTAGCGTAACTCTCATATGACTGAAAATAATATATGACGTAAAATATGAATAATGAGGGTAAAACCCTCCTCAAACATCACGATTTTTCAGATTTTGGCCAACCCTCCAATTAGCCAGAAAAAATGTCTTGTTAGAGATTTTTACCCATTTAACAATATGTATACTATAGCCCTTATTGAGTTTTTTTTCGGTTTGCCTGCGGTTTTTATGCTTAAATCGAGGTAGAATCTCACCTCAGATGTAGACAATAAATGAATTAATTCGGTTCGCATAATCCACTAGATTCAAATATAATATATGGGGCATTCCATGTCAACTCGACCGATGATTTTAGATGGGGTGGAATAAGTATATAAAATTTAAGGTTGGTGGGAAAAATCTGAAAATCTCAGGAGTGCTTATTTGAGATCAAAGAATCATATTGGAAAACGTGAAGCGAATCAAAAATGGTGAGGGAAAATCATTGGTCGAGTTGAAATAGAATGTCCCATGTGTATAACTGCAAACGATAGAGTCGGATATAATATTATATATGATACAATTGCGATATTTGAATTACGAAGACGAAATGAACCATTGATAAGTTTGTTGAGTGCATTCCGAGTGATCTGAGTGTAAAATAGTGATATTGAGAAAGAAAAATAAATTGATATGAGAAATGAAATCAACGCTCGGCATAATATGTTAAGGATGTATTGGCTGTCCATTCTCAATCAAAAGTGATTCTCGTCGTCAATTTTGAGTACTTTGAGATAAGATAAAAATTAGAAAAAAAATCAACCACAATCAAGACGATAAAAGTATTAATTTTGAGTAATAATAATGCCTGAAAGTTATCACAAATTGTTTGAACAAAACATTGTTTAACAAATTTTCTGGTGACATTATTTTTTTTCATCTCAAATGAATGCTCTAGTTTTTCTGAATACACATGAATTTTTGAAAAATTTTGTCACTATTTTGAAATTTCCGTTTTCGAAAATTTGTAAAGGAGCTGTGTTTACGAAATTATTTGTTCCACGCTCCGGAAACTTCGGGATTGTAATCAACATCGTTTTCACGAAACCATATCCAAAATTCCAATTTTTTTTTTACATCTTCCAAAATTCGGTAATTTTCGAAAACGGAAATTTCAAAATAGTGACAAAAGTTTTTAAAAATTCATGTGTATTCAGAAAAGTTAGGGCATTCATTTGAGATGAAAAAAAAAATAATGTCACCAGAAAATTAGTTAAACAATGTTTTGTTCAAACAATTTGTGATAACTTTCAGGCATTATTATTATTCAAAATTGATACCTTTGTCGTTTTGATTGTGGTTGATTTTTTTCCGATTTTTATCTTATCATAAAGTACTCAATATTGTCGACGAGAATCATTTTTGGTTGAGATATATTGTACGGCCAATACATCCTTAATCCAGAAGCGATGTATCGATTTGGTCGAGGCTTTTCAAACACCGATTATTTTATTATCGATTTTTATTTTGAACATCACTATCCCTAGTGATCACTGGCCAGATTTTGTGCAGTGTTGGCTAGAGAACGCGGAATTGGGCTGAACTCGCCAGTGCCAGGGCAGGGCCTGTACAGATTGCGCTAGCCAGTAAATCACTACCAGGCGCTAGACAGTAGCCAGGCCTTCCAGTTCAAATTTCTGCACGGGATCCAATTATGTTAACTGGATAAAGAATATTAATTGTCATCAAATTGCGAAATTTTGCACCGTTCTGCAGGAATTGAAAAATATTATGCTTCTCGCGTCGATGGACATAAATCAGCGAAACACCTAAAACGAAATACTTATGCAACCGATTATCGGTGGATCATGAACTTTTTTTTCAAGTACTAATGAGACAGGCGATACATCGATGAGGTACCGATTGTCAGCTGAAGACATCAATTGATTTCTCCAAATTCTGTCGGTGTATCATCGAAATACTATCCACGCGTTGCTGCCATGCTTGATTGAGATATGCAATGATTGAAGCATCGACGTGGTTCGTTTATAGATTTGAATATTAACAACATGAGTCATTCGGGATTTATTCCTTTTCCAAGCACCGGTCAATCCGGACACTCGGTCATATTGATCGATTGCTAATTGTTAGTATCTGTAAACATCATAGTTATGACAAGCGATTAAATAATTGTGTAATGACTTCACCTGGAAAATGAGAATGAAGCCTCGATTGTATTTATAAATCGTTCTGCAAGTTGGATCGTTGAAACTGAATGAATTTTTTTGTTGAGCCTCCAGTTTACGGATTATTTAATAGATCCCCGAAGTGAAAAGGAAGTCTGGCTGAGATAATTACACATCTCGGCGTCGGTAACGGCGGTATGAATTCAACATAACTCATGGTGCTGCACCGTGAAAGTGACACGTACGAATCCGGTGTCAAGGAACCGTTTTGGTCTAGCGTGAGATCACTTGGCGAGTTTTTCTAGAACTAAATTCCGACTTGACTGATTCTAGAAAGTGAACACGCGTAACAGTGTTTCGAGATCTCCAAAATAAGAGTGGATCGAAAAAGAAAAAAGATTGCAATCTTTCGATCATCATCGACGCATCATCTTCCAACCTGAACCAAGCTTTTGGAGATGAAAGTGATGATTGAGGTTACGAAAGTGTCCAGTCTGAGAAGTAATCATCGAAATTTAGCGACGTAAAATGGGTAGCGGGTAGCTCATCGTCAGTATGAGGAGCAAATTATGTAACGCAGTACTCGCACTACAATGAAAGCGACGCCACTGCGTCGACGTACACAGTCTGCGTAACGGGTCTTGATGCACGGTTGGCTGCTCGCGTACCGGCACATTCGAAACCCATCGCTTCCTGTAGTACCTCGAGCTTTTTTGTCGAGAACAAGGCCTAATTAAATACTATGGGGACTGCTCCGTGGTCCTTCTCGACATTTCTCGTCGAACTGTAAGTTGGAAGGTGGATGCACTGCGATGGCCCCACGGCTTCACCGAGGCCATGCTTCTCCGTCGGGCAGTGCGAAATAAACGAATCGCCGGGGATAAATAAATCAAGCTTCAGGAACCGGTGTAAAGTGCGTATGAGCAACGTTGTGATTAAACGGTTGCTTTTCGGGTGGGCTAAGTATGTTGACTCCAGACTGCAGTTTTTCATCTTTAGAATCATTTACGTACACAGCTTTACCTAACTTCAGGGAGCGATGCATCATTGCGAAGATTTGTGGCCAGCTATATAAGTTTCGCAATTAATTTATTCGAAGAGAAAAATAATATCTACTGTCTCAGGGGATTCCTAGCGGTCCCTTTGGCCGATTGGTCATATCCGGTTTTTAAAAGTTGAATAATTCGCTGGTAGTAACTTTCAAAAGGTATCTTTTGCATCATTGGAACCCGTTTTCACTTCAGGCGAAATTATAGCGTCACGTTTATGTGAACTATTATTTTAAAAAATTATGCGAAGTGCGTACTTGTGCGGTTCGTCTGAAAAAATACTCCACTTTCTTTCACCATTTTCGGAAATTGTGGTGAAATTTTTTGTCCAATTCTCGAGATAACGCGTTTCTTTGCAATTTTTGTACGTGTACTGGCCCGCTAATATATTCATCCAAAACTGCCTCATGACAATTTAGGTCCTTTTTTGAATATTTCACGACTAAACCTGAGACAGAAGCTCGGGTTCGGGTCTATTAGGTTACATCACCAGTACAGCCGATCGTAGATTTTGCCAATTGGACAAGGTGTACCGCAATTACTTTCTTGATTCGTTCAACGTTGACCGTATTCTTATGCAATTAGCGAGCAAGTGGTAAAAGTAAAATGAAAGAAAAAATACATAACCGATAAATTGCGTTACTTTCAACGAGAAGAAGCATAACAGTTTTCCATATTTACAATTAGTCAGCATCTGTGGGAAAGAAGAACTCTCAAATGTCGGACTATACAGTTTACACGAAAAATTCTCACCTCATGAATCGTGAGAAAGCTGCGAAAAATCAACGATCGATTATACAAAGACGAGAAAATAGTCCGAAGTTCAATTGATTCTTTCATTGTCAATCCGTGATAGAAAATTCTAGATAGTTCACCCAAAATTTCGATTAATTTTATTCATTCACCATTTCTCCCGCTCGATACAGCATTCTTTCTTGTTTCAAACAAAATCAACAATGTCTCATTGTCAGTAGATCTTCTGAAACACAAAATTGTTTAGTGCATGCTAAAATATTAAAAAGTTATAGTTTTGACAAAGCTAAATGATTTATTGAGACCTCAATTTTTGTGGAAGAGGCAGAAAAATGTTATAAGAATGTTACTCAATAGTGTGATAAATTCACTGCCTCATTACTTTCTTTCTATGGTATGCAGAAAAAATGAGTAATTCATCATCTCTGGGCATAAGACAAGATTTTAATGCGTTAACTATTTTAACGGTTTTGTAACGGTTCCGCCGCTCTCGAAACCAACTTTCTACACTGGTCATATCCATGATACATCGATATTCTAATCCTGATCTCTGGTCAGGGTGAAAGGTAAACATACGCGGTAAAATCTTCGCCTTGCGATCGTAACAGATTTCAATGCCAAAAGAAACGCGTTCAAAATAACTTAAAAGCACGTTAGAACCTTTCCAAATGACGCAATTCGAAGTCAACAAACTAGTGTCATGATATCAGATGTAGAATTGCGTTTTACATTACTGATGGATCCTCCGATTCTTCGGCCCGAAAAAATGTCAATTGGTACGAAGTCTTCTTCAAACGCTGGAAATTTCCGCCAAACTAGACGTCTTTGGTTTCGTTGCGGAATCCAGATCCTGAGATGTGTGAATGTCGTCTGTAGCAGGTGATTTTAGTGATCTATTGAGATTTAGGACACGTGACTGTCTCTAACACGTGGTATATGTGGCCCATGAATGAAATCCCTTCCATCAGGTTTTGTATACGATAGTTGCTTCTGTTACGCGCGGGAAAGGTGATTTCCGTTCAAGTTTGAGAATTAGCCGCCAGGTGTCGGTCCTATGGCGGCTGGTTGAAACACCTGATCCGTCCAGTGCCGCATGGACTTGTGCGCTAGACACTTCTTTTATACTATACTAGCATTTGACAACAACCATAAGATACACGCGATGGTGAATCCGTAGAAAATTCACCGGTACTGATCGATAATGACACTGTAACCCGTTGGATATACGAACGCTTAACAAAACCTTACGATTTTTAAAAATGTGACAGTGACCTAATTCGTGTTCGTGACGCCGTAACGTAAACACTTTACTTTCGGGACTGAAATAGAATTGAATTTGAAAGTTACTGAAAGTGGAAAATGAAATTAATGACCGTTTAAACCAGCTTTCGTAATATCAGAGACATTTACAGGGCAGGTTTCCCATCAATTGTTATAATTTTATTTCCTCGGAAAAAAGTTCGACTATACGATTTTTACTATGGTTAAATATCGAAGATAGTAACAAGAAACAGATGCAGCGTTGGAATTTGAGTATCCCACAAAAACAAGTTTTATAATCGAATGTTTAAATCACCATTCAAACCGCGTCAACATAGCGGAAATATTTGTCAGAGAATTAATAGTCTCGACGTTGTATTTTTGGATTTTTCTAAAGAATCAATTCGGTGCTTGTAGAGTTTACACTTATGGAGACGCTTATGAATATTAAAATGAATAAAATTACGTGATAGCAGTGTTACATCGGTTGATCTTTCCATCAAGATGCTGGTGCTTCGATTGATACTTTTGTCCGTGACATCTCTTCTCGTTGTTTACGCCGATGATGTGACAACGCCGATTCCAAACGACCTTCCAGTTCCCCTGACACCCACTCCGCATGAAGATGACACAGGTCAGTGTCCTGATATTATACCTGCACGATTTTTTTCTTGTTTTAAACATATTTCGTCATTTTTATGAAGAAATTAAAAAAGAAAAATTGAATCACAGTTGAGAACGGGACTAATTATTTTCCACGGACTGGGTAGTAGCTGGTTTTTATTATTGTGTGCCAATTGCTATAGAAGAGCACACACAAGTGTATAAAAGTCGATCTAGAAAGTTGGGAGTACGTATTATACAGTATTTTTATATTGTATAACGCGGTCGTATGTATATTTCCGTTCAACAATGGGCACGAAGAGAATATCATAAGGCACATTATAACCTCGTTGGGATTCTTTGCGTATTTGCAAACTGCATGCGGATGTGAGAAGGTATAATGCATAATGTGAACGTATTACATCGATGCGAGAAGATAAAGAGTCTCAAACCCAAGCTTTATATTTTTGCGAATATGATCGCATCCACCTACAATAAAGAGGTCATCGGTACGAAGGAAATCTGAACAAGGGGCCATCCTAGTTTTGGTTAATTGAAATTATCCGCAGCCGCGTTTGTCACATGTGCGTCGATGGCCATGACGATGGGACATGACAATACTGCGATATTTATTTTCACCGGTTAACGTTCTCGCAAAGGACATAATGATTGTTTCAAGTTTGCCATATCGAGAGTCTCTACTAATGGCGACATAAATCGATACTCCTATTGACGTATCGTAGTCTATAATGTCCATAATGATGCAACATAAGTAGAGGATGCAAGCTACAATTAAGGGGACCAGTACAGCGTGATTCAACAAATCTTATCCAAACTTCATTACACATCGAAAAATTGACTGATTATCTCTTTCGACGTCTCATTTTCTTTGAAGAGCAATTCTTCATCATGTGAATGAGGGAAACTGAGAAAAAAAAATCCTGTGATAAATTATGATCAGTTATCGGAATTTAGCGACAATCTAGTCACTCTTTTGCTGATAACTTGGTCAACAATTTTTTTTCTTGAATTTCCCTTATTCACACGATGAAGAATTGCTCTCCAAAGAAAATGAGATCAACCGTGTGCCTGAAACCTTACGACAAGTGGTTTTTAAAACAGTCCATTTCAAAGAATGTAGGTAATTCAAATGTGAAAGGATATCGATCCGCGATGCATAATAACGATTCGAGTTACTTGATCTAAAATTAGACGCAGGGTGACCTTCTGGGCACGGTGTGTACCACTTTGGTTTAAGAAAAATAACATAAAAGTCGGATAATCTTATCATGCGTTATGTACGCGGGTAACCGGGTGCGATTTCCATGTTGAAACGATCGCAACGGTATTTCGAGTCTCCTTCATTTGGGGTCGGATTTTAATGTTTATTTCAAGCCGCAAGTTGTAACAGAAACCCAGAATCGCAAACGCCGAAGCGTCGCTGCGCCGCCTCGCGGGGCCAACCTGGGGCCAACCTGGGGCCAACCTGGGGCCGGCTTCGCGTCGCTGCTGTGTACCTCCACTCTGTAATAAGAATAAGAATAAGAATAAGAATAAGAAGACGATGTCGACCGAAATCCAAAGCCGGGCTTCCATCGACCACTTTACAGCATAAACTCCGAGGACTCTAGACTGTAGAATGTTCAGACTCGAGAGTCACCAAGCCCACACACATTCGGATATGCTATGTGACCCCAATATGCAATCGGCAATAAACTACACCCCGTATTGTGAGGGAAAATTCACGTTAATTTATTTCACGATAGTGTCAATGTACTCAGAGGTGCGATGGACTCAGTTTGTATTTTCTCAACCCTGAGGATCGGTTTGGTAGCTGCTTTTTAGCATGCTTCTGACTGTGATCAGCGATGCACAATGCATCTTACCGCGCGAAATAGAAAAGATAAATTATTGCGTTAAGTGAGGAGGAGCACATGATATAATTGTCAATGATGCAATCAGAGGAGGCAAGGTTTATATTTAATATTGTGACAAACAGTAGAGGCTCTGTTGATCCAGCGCAATGTATATAGTACACTTGTTTGGTTAGTTTATTGTTGCTTATGTAATTGTCGCTCTTTCCACAGTCTACGATAATGAATTACTATACTCCTTGTTAGATTGCTGTTCCCTATTATGCGTATTGTTGCTCACTTCGAATGCTCAAATCCTGACACCGGTTAATTAGCGGGGTCTGTATAGAAATGTTAATAAAAATCTACATACATAGATGACTTACACAGCCTATACATTCTCGGTAGTTTCCTCATCTCTGTCAAATCTCCGGTAAAATTTTATCTTCATCTCGATGGATCATTACCGTCCGGACTTATGATCGCTAGTGATCCATAATAGCTCACGTTTACTGCAGAAAATGAAGTTGGGTTATACTTGAATGCCATAATCACGTGTCCAGATACGGATTCCGCTGCGAATTCCCACTTTGCCTTCTTAGAAAGGTAAATTGCTGAATGTTATGACTAGTGCCGCAGATATTCGCGTTTACGCCAATTGGTTATTTTCATCAGCACTTTAGTTAGGCGGTATAGACGATTATTTATTTATGTTTCTACTTAGAATATAGCAAGGTCTAGCCGTAGACCGCGGCACTCTTTATACCGCTTAATTTCCATAACAAGAAAAACTTGGTATTCGCGTTGCATTACCTTCTCGATTATTTCCATGCACCTTAATAACCAGAGCAATTGGAGAAAAATTCTTCGCATTCTTCGCAACTAGACTGATAAATATATGAAACACTATGATCGACGTCGATCAAATTCTGGTCGAGTAGGTCTTGACTAGTTGACATTCGAGTTGGCACAAGAGTGTTTCGCGTATGCAGTTGGACCAGAATTCGAAAGATGAAGGACGATCATGAGTCGCCCATTGATTAATTTTCTCAGCAAGTCTCTTCTGGTTTCTTAGCGCTGCCAGCTCACGCTTTTGTTAGAAATATTTGCATTCGTTTAGAAATGCGGAAGTGCATGCAAGCGACGCCTCACACGTTCAAGACGATCGAAACGTACCGCGAGACATCGCGTGCCTGGCTGATGCACCTCCAAGTTAGTCCCCAACTTGACAGTAATAACAAACAATAATTGTGAGTGTGCACTTTCTATCGTCGATAATTAAAATCTACTCTCGCCTCGGTCGATTCTTTCGATTTCACATTCCCAAATCGACTAATGACGTCATTAAATTTGAATGCATAATCGCGCTTTCGAAATGTGGAAGTAAGATTTTTGTTTCTGACGGGGTTTTGTGGAGTTTTATTATCGTTTGGTGTGAACGCATCTTAAACGAAGAGGTTTCTCGAGAAATGCGGTGATCGTTATTTTGCTACAAGCTCGGAGACGTTGATTGGATGGATCGTAGGATCGCGAATTCCCAAGGAAGTATAACTATACCCGAGTTCATTCGTTCGTGGACGTAACGAGACAAAATTTACGATTCCCAATCGTTATTTATGACTCATAACATAATCGCTAATGAATCACGTTCGCCCAATTCCGTTGACACATACTTCTGGTTTCACATGCGTCGTCAACACCGTTGTGGCACCTTTAACGACGTTGTTATTTTCATCGATAATGAACAATAACCGCATCCTCACAATCGAATTTACCTAACGCAACGTAACAACGCCATCAAACTGCTGATCATATGGCAAAGATGTTCTAGCAGCTTTTTCCAAAGATTGCTCAACGTCTCTTTCCGATGAATTATCCTACCGACCAAAACCCACTTAATCCTCGAAACTGCAAATTGGGAATTAGAACGGGCCGGCCAAAGCCCTCAACAAATTAATGGCGTTATTCACCTCCGCATTTTTCGATGATGAAGTAGTCGAGAGGCTGATGACATTCACACCGCAGTGTCGCTAGGTCACTATCCTGAATACAAAACAGAATCAAACGAAAAAAAAAAGAAGCGTCGGTCTAGCTCCGGAGACAGAAGTAAGCTGGCGAATTCTGAGGGTTATATTACAGAGTAGAAAATTCAGCGTTGACTTGATTTTACATTTCTATCATCCAATACAACGTGACGATTTTTTCAAACGTGAGATTAAGAGAGAAAAAAATCGACATAAAATTTTGATGGGATTTTATGCTACGAAACATTTGTGCACCCGGTAGTGTGGAAGCGGCGGTGCCGTGTGTACGATAATTGGGAGAAATTAACTTGGCACACTTTTGAATTTCGCTTTATTCATTAACTGTATAATGTGAGTTATAATGTGATTCGTACATACACACATGTAGATACGAGTCACGAGAGTTGAGCGAACGGTAATTGAGGTTCGCGTTTGTGTACAGGTATAACAGCAAGGATCGAAAAAGTAACCCGTGTTAAATTTCGCGATGAACGTTGTGTACAAGACGTTTGGATAATTAAGATTCATTCAATTGAACCGCCTGCAACGAACGATTTAACGACTTGACTGCTTCATTATTGGTTCAGCTTTACCATTTGCAGAACGTTCTTTGTGGGCGAATTAATTACTTACCAGCGACAGTTAGGTCGCTAAATGCATTATACGACTAACCTGCAGGGCGATGCCCCTTTGCGCCGCATCTGAACACATCTCTGAACACACATTAGCTTTTTATTCTTTAAGCTGTGTAATCGATGCAAGTTGAACCAATAAAACGAATCTTGTTCAAATTTTTCTACATAGATCGAAAGCTCGCCCAGGTTGTAAGGAAGAAAAATACGACCAGGTTTACTTCCGAACTGTTTTCCGGATCATAAATCATAAAATATGTTCACGTATGCGAGAATATAGCAATTTTTTAACGTCTGAAATGCGCAGATTTCGCCAGCGGCTTTAGTCAGTTTCTTGTACAGCCGAAATTCCTCCCAGTTTCGATCTTCTTTTTTTCTATCCTCTCTCCTCGATGTTCAACAACGTGAAGATGACCGGGTACTCTGCGAAAGGTGTAATTTTATAACCGTCATTACTTTCATTATGGTGCTGGGCACTTTCGGGGCGTTCGTCTCGTCTCGGTTATGTATCGAACTTTGGCAAGAATGGCGAACTTCTGCAGAGGGGTCAATAACCTCTCACCTTCCATTACTCTCGTGCGGATGCTCGAGTTCTGAAACGTACAGCTCTTTATCGTCTTCGTACCACCAGAATCATCCAACGATTGAATAACTCTCCCATGAAATTTCACCGCAACATTTTTACGCTGCTAAAGCGATACGTAACTGAAATTTATCCTTCTGATACCACTCAACAAAACTCAATAATGATCAATCATTTCATATGAAATTGGGTTATGTGAAAAATAGAAATCGGTAAAATTATGAAATCTACAGGCTGGAGTCGTAAGCTTTCGGCATGTTGAATATGCCACAAAAACTACACGACTAAAACGAAAAAAATATGGGTTTCATTTTTTCTCTTAGGCTCGTGGTCTTGAAAAATATCGTCACGAAATCCCGATATTTTGATGAAAATAAACGATTGCACTGAGGTACATCAACCCTCCAAAAACACTCGATATTCATTCTCAAATATTGATTCTTTCTTCTTATTTTTGAGGGTCCAAAACCAAGTATGATTAAATGTTCGTGTTCCTTGGCCAATTTTAGTTGCGCTTATAAAATCTGATTGTTTTTTTTCTGGGATCGTAAACATCAACTTCGTTATCTTCTTCATTGACACATTCAGGATGGACGCTTTTATACTTGAGATTTGATACTTACTCAAGAAGATAACTTTCTTAATTGCCCTATAGGACCGTGAGATTAACCTGAGCCCAAAACGATTACGCGAGAGAATATCAAAGTCAGACAAGGTAGAGAAATAAACGAGGAGGTCAGAGGTCGTCCCAAACTAGTCAAATGGAATAGTTTCAAAACGAAACATTGCGATACCCAATAATCTTGTAACGTTTGGAAATTTGTACGAAATCCGCCAACGGTTCCCTGTTCCAATTGCGTGAAAGAAAATATGCGTTGGGAACGCTGCGCCCTTTCATGTTAGAAGGCACGCACGGGGTAAGACGATCCTTGGGTAACATGAAAGCGTAAAACATGTAAAAATAAAGATACCAGAGGGGGATAAAGTCACCGCAAAATTCTCCGACCCCGTGATCTTGATTTTTACTGCCCGTTCTTTTTACGACTCGATTACACTCTCCCGCGCACTCTCGGAATCTCCGCCTTATTATACCACCTATGTCCAGGAGAGACTGTCAGAATGTCAGCTAAATAAATCAGCTGACAATGAGTCGGGGAGATCAAAGCGTGGCCCAGCCCACGACGTTGGGTCGACACTACTTTTATCCTCAGCCTAAAATTACACCCATTAGAAAAGGCACTGCGTGTATGTACCTTCTTGGGCCATATAATAATGTCACACATTCCACAAAGTCACGTGAAGTTAGTTACCTAAAATACACCATAGATGGGCGTCTAATCGCTAGGTGTGATAAATAACGATTCTGTACTCAACCTGCGTACCGTAAACGCGTGCCTAGTTTGGCTCTGCTTAGGTATGCAATTTGCGAGTGTATAAAAGCACACATGGACATTCTGTACGTGGTTTGCATGCAAGGATGTGAATTAAACAAAAAAATTGTAAATAAAAAAGAATAACAGAAGCCTCGAAGTGACCTCGGACATTCAAGATTCTGCAGATATGATATCTATGGAATTTCGTCCTATTCTACATTCTATCACGACCTCGGTGCAAAGATCAGGGTCCGAGAGATGCTTCGAAGCGGAACCCTAAGGAGAATTAATTTACCCTCTTCGACCTCTATTTTAGAGGATTTCCCGCGCCTATAAACTGGATCGTGACTCTCTTTGATCTTGTCAGAGAAGATAGAATAATAAAACGAGCCTAACTCCAGGCTGAAGTGACGTCCATAATTTGACCTGAAGTCTGGCGTCTGCCAGACGAACAAAAAATTTATAGAACGTGCCCGATCCAATCGCCATGCCGCTCGATCCCGGCGTTATTTTAGACGTCTTACGGGACTTGCCCTGTCAGAACCCCCATGAAGTTAATTCGACCTATTTTTCACGACAGGTCCAAGTGCGATTATTTGGATCGTGATCGGGTTGATTGGACGTTCAATTTCCTCAGGTCTATTTAGATCGGCAACGATCGTTCGACATTTTTGAAATTATAATCTCGATGCTTCAGCTTCGACGCTCTTGAACTTTTAAACAGAGGATGTGAGGAATGCATCCCAAAACTTTTTACAAATACAATTTTACGATTTTAGTCGTTTCGGTACGGAAGTTGTCGATCGTTAATCGTTAATTGTTACCCAATTTCGGCAAAATTTCATCTTTTACGACGTCGTTAAGTGGCTAATGAGCGCAAATATGTACTTAGCGATGTGACGACGCGTTGCTTCATTAGTGAAACACATAGAGCGTAGATATAGCGAGGGATGAACATTTTTCGTGAATTCTAATCGTAGAATGTTATCTGTGAGCCTGTCAAAAATAGGTACGTTGAGTTTGTGAAGAGCACGTGATGTGTCTTTCTTAACGAACGATAAATACATCAGCAAGCACGGTCCTCCGGAGTTATCGTCGAGACCGATCTGCTGTCCGTATTCCGTCCCATTGACACAGTTAAGAAGTTCAGTATCTGCATACTGTACGATATGTCGTGCTCAAAATATCCTCTCGTGCAACGAATCTCTCTGACCGAAAACGACGTGGAGGAATCTGTAAGATATACTTACTACTTTGCCTCACGGTCAGGAGGCAATGCCCTGGTAACCCAGAAAATGGCACGGGCATGCACATACCGAGAGTCGCCTCCGCCTGGCCTGGCTTCGTCCGGACTGGAACCTATTTTATTCGTCACGGTTTGAGGCGGACCGAAGATAAAGGATGAGAAGAAGGCGATGAAAAGGATAAAGTAGGTTACATGTGGCCCTAGTTCTTTCAGTTTAGACTCGCTTCGCCTCGTCATATTTCTATTCAATCCTGACAAATATTCGTGGGCGGTGGATCCACTGACTCAAGTTCAGTCATTCAACTTGCGAGTGTTGCTTTATCTCGGTATTATTTTTCTAAAATGAGATCAAACTAAGTGCCTCGGTTATCGGGACATCTGATGCGATAGAATTACCGGACTCGCGGGTTTTTATCTCGAGGTTATCTTCGCAGCTCCTTCTTCGGCGAGAAATTTTTTCAGCTCTGATTTCACGCCGGTCCAATTAAAAAATCATGTGTCGAAAACATCTTGGCTGTATTGTGTGCTGACACGTCGTTATTTATAAATATTTTTTTTTTATCTTCATCGTTTTCGGTGAGGATCCAAAAGCAGGAGCTGGAGGCAAATGCCATTTTCAACGCCACGTCTTCACATAATCAGGCGGATAATTAACGACATTTCTCATCTGCCTAACTAGGCGGACAGAATCTCCACCGTGCGACAAAGGATAAAATACGCGTTATATGAACCGGTGGACCGAGGTTTTACCCATTTTCTTAGAATGAAAACAAAATATCTGCGGATAAGCACTTTGCAAACGACCGATAAATTTCCGCCGGTATCGAAACGGGCTTGTAAGTTTTTGACAACTTATTTTTCGTTAATTGGACAGCGCGTGCAGAACCGTACAGAATATTTTTCCTCCAATTTAGAAATTATTAAACGCCTGATTCACGGCTCTCTTTTAATCCACTTACACGTTCGTTCGCTTTCCCTTTTTCTCGGGCATGATAATTAACAGATTAAAAGTCAAGATCACCGCATACCCGAAGGATTACGAAAACTTTTCACCATCGAGGACCAAACTCGGTCGTTTATTACCAGTGCTACTGTCCAATCGGGAAAGTGGGACTAAGTTATACGACAGATACGAGAAGTCAAAGAGATGGTAATTGGAGAACGTTTCAGTTGACAATCGAGGAACCACCGATATAACCACCTTTTAAAGCTTCTTGAAAAAAAGTCCAAGACCCAACGATCAATTCTCACCGCAGCCGTTGACCCAGACCTTGTGCCACCAAACGTGACCTATAAGCCGACCAGACTAGTCTAACGAGATGCTATCCAGCTCTCTCTTCATCTCAGTCCTTGAACAACGCAATCCTTAGAGAACGAATAGTTATGTGTCCGTACCCTACAGCGAAGGTATAAAAGGTACGGGATAAGCATCGAGATGCATCTAGAAAAGGTACCCTGCCCGATGCATGAGGTACAAACTCCATTGTAAGTAGCAATCTGGCTGGTACAACGTGCTCTAGATTCTAGCTGACAGATATTCGGTGTAAATGAACCAACGTACCGTCGGTACTAGGAAGTTGTTGGATGGACATACGTCCTGGAATATTTATTCGAAACAATCTGTGTCGATTCCTATCTTATAGTGTAGTGCTTCTCATTGCTACGAAACGTTCGGATAACGATTTCATTTCATTACTTACAGTCTACATTCGGAATGAATTAGAGAGACGTTATTCGATTGGGTTAGACTGCCTCGTAGTTAGAAGGGTTTGTCGGTCGCCTGGATGGCAATCTTACTATTGATTAGTGGACCGTGAACAGCAAAGCGTGTTTTTTTTTTGTTCACTTTGTGTCCACGGAACGGGTCCTTTTGCCCGGTGAAAAAAAAAAACAAAAAAAAACTGACCAGACACTCACCGAAAACTACGTCCCATCTTGAATTAGGTGGGTCTAGGTCGTGCCGTCTCGACGGGTTGCCTGATTATTTTAGCGACCGCATCGTGACACCCGAGACATTGAATCTCCAACGTGTGTCAAGTTTCAACCGAACCCTCGAATGCTCTTCTAACTCGAATACGATTCCATGAAGCATGCCACCATAATTTTATTGATGAGACATAAACATTCGCCGTAATTAAAACGAATATGCAAACGAGTGGTCAGTATAAAGAAGATTAAATTCTTGTAGGAATAAAAGCTGCGAGCTTTCGCGAAAGGCGAGGCGTAGGAAAAAATTTTGTCGAAGAGATCGAACAAGAAAGTGCATCGTTGGCACAAGCGTGGGTATAAGGATGCCCCATCATTGGATCCAATTTACTGAACACAAAGCCATCATTACTCGGTACACCCGCGCGTACGTTTGTCTCGAAGTGAATCTCCGGTTAACTTCCTCATGGGTCATGGGGTTAGGTCTATGGTATTATTTCGACCCTCAACCGAGCATCGCGTGGTTATGGTCGAGTGATAGTCTTCAAGGATTGTATTTAACCTACGCGATACATTGGATCGTCGACACTCGTTCTCTTCGAGGTTAACCAAATAAAGGGGGCGGGCGGGCGTGGCTGCAGAGACCAAAACGAAAGTATCGGATTATCTGGTCAAGGAACCGTCGCCTATGCAGTTGCTATAAGAAAGTATTTAAAAAAAAGAAACAGGATCGGTATACCGATCAACAAAACGAAAAAAAATAAACTATGGAGAAGAACGAAAAGCCGATATCTGGTTAGCAGTGAAGGTACCAATAATAATAGGATGACGGTGCATTGTAGCCTAGCTTGAGGCTATCGCGTGGCCCACTTTTTAGAGGAACTCAAAGACACAACGAACGTACGGACCGAACAAAGATTTCGATTCTGGACAGCATTCCAGCGGAGGACTTCTGAGATCGACCACCTCGCTAGTTTTTCTTAATACCTGCTAGTATTCAAATTCAAGAAATTGGTATTCTTCAGTAGAACCCAGGCTCATGAGAACTGCGGGAGATTATGATTTATGGTCAACAGTCCACAGTGATTATTCCGATGCTTGTTTGATCAGTTACTACAACACTTCGCAAAGGCTCGGTGAGAGTTGTAATTTGCAGTGATAATACGACCAAGTTACGCTTTATGATTGGAGATACTGCGTTGAACGCATGAAAGACAGACTCCAAAAAGTGCAATCGGAACGTGTTTTGTAATTATTACGTTCATGCGATGATGATTGCAGTGGGATTACAAGAGACGTGGACGTCTTGGGACGACGGTAACACCGAGGCAGTATAACCGATAGATTAGAATCGTCGGGGAATTTTAATACCTAGTTCATAGATAAACTCGATCCATTAGGTATTCTAGTGTATAATCGCGCATCGAACGCATTTTCTTATAATTAACCTGGTCCACTAGCCTGCTTACTAGCGAGTCCTCATTAAGGTATATGAATCCACTCAAGTTTTATACCAATACAAGTTGAAATACTACCCACATACCTATACGAAGCGGTTTCGCAATTAGTTGCTATAAAGTCGCCAGCATCTTCTTCCATGCATCATATGCAATTAACAGCGCCGATGGTGATAGCGCGGATGGTAATCTCGTCTGGAGGAGTCTGGTGTCGGCGTCGTTCACGGCGTCTATGGTCACCATCGTTCCCGGTTCTTTACCTGTAATTATACTCGATTAATCACTTTCGTAGAAATAATTGACCGGATAATCAGACACGTAGAGGCATGAATTAAAAACCGCGTATCCCATTTCCGAACGATGAATCATATTCCTTTGCTGAATCCCGGGAGGATATCTGAGACCCACTCCCCTCCTTTTACGAGGAAATACATATCTTCGGTGTTAATATATCCCCGCGAATCTGGTCGGTGCAACTGAAAGAAACTCAGGGTGGATGCGCCCATCCACTATAACAGGTTCGCATCGTTCTGCTGCTGGCCAACTATCAACTTTTTTTTGTAGATATCCTCGCTACCTAGTGCAACCGCTGCAGGATGCCGAGTTCTGGGTATAAGCTATCTGACGATCTGTTCAAGGCGCTAGAAGCGGGTCGCTGACGGAAAAAAGCTTCGGCAGTTGAGAGAGAAAAAAAAAATAAGCTGCGAAGGGAAAAGGGAGAGAAATTAGAAAAGCAAAAAACAAAAACTGTGAAACAATCCTGAACCGTGCAGGCAAGGTACAGGTATCGGTATTATCGCGATGTCTCTCCTGGTACTTGAGACGTGGTTCTTCCCAGGAATCACGCAGAAGTAATTGCACGATAATTAGCTAGCGGCAATCAGATTTTCTCGTCCTGTTCAACCACGATGGGGTATATCTCGCGTGTTTGTTCAGCTTGAAAGCGGTGATCATGAGAAACCGTAGACACGAACGGCAAACGCAATCGCACGGCTATAGGTAGAGTGAAAGTGTCACCTGCGCAGATATCCGTTTTGCGTGATTAATCCTCTACCGCGATGAAGCAATCAATTCAATCCTGAAACGGAAATAGAAAAACATACGAAACAATCGAATGAATAAATTCGACATCGTTGTTTTTTTTTTTTTTTTCAATTGTACAAAATCACTCAATTCACTGATGGTTTTTGCTTCTTCTCCTCGTGTCTTACTCAAAATTATTCATAGTTGATACGATAAGCAAAAAACAAACATCTGACGAAAGATGATCTGTCGAATGGATGTTGCCACTTGCCATAACCTTATTATTTATCTTCACGATGGAAGTGGTAACATAATTGAAACCATTTACGGTAAGACTGGCTCGAGCTTTTTTGTCGGGATAGTCTTAAGCTAACAAGAAAGTCAGTTCCGACGATATCGATTCTTCGTTACGAGCGTTTACTGCCCAGGCATGAGAGGAGCCAGGCGTATCCCGTCGGAGGATCTAGCCCCGAGCGGTTCGAAGAGGCTGGGTCCTCCTTCCACGTGGCTTCGACCAGGAATCTAGTCTTAATGAATAATATTGGCTGGGCGAGTCAATAAGCCTATGGTGAGGTTCTCTAGCTCGGTACAAAGGTATGCAAGTGCCTAGAGTACCCCATGTCGCATCGATACTCGACCCCTTTTCCGTGGACATGAGGGAAAAATCGTCTCACGAAGACCTGTTTCCTATCTGGTGAAGCTAGTCCATGGGATCAGGATCTACGTGTATCCGATGTACCTACTACCTCGGCTACCTCTAGGTATACTTGTTAGGTTGTTCTTGCGTCTTGTGGAATTACGCTGCGGTCAGCTATGTGGGCTTAAGAAACAGGAATTTGTGCTTAAGGCTTTTTAGACCTACTTAGCAGAGGGATACGCCGTGGTGCACTGCCCGCACATCGTGTTTACGGTAAGTGCAAAGCCCATGCTTAGAGGCCCGTCGCGGTTGCTGGTACGATGAGCCTGAAGCTACTTAGAAATGACGAATCTGCGTTGCTCTTGGATCTTAAATCCGCGTTTCCACACTGTGCTTGAGTTTGGTATTCTTATTTCGCGAACTATTAGCGTCTGAGTGCGGGCGTCACTCCGAATGACGAATGTAGATAGGAGGATTCTCACAACTTGCTCAAGCTCGAGAGTGCCTCTCTGATAAAGAAAGCCTCTTTACTCATGCATCAGGAAACGCGAGGCTAATGACCTGCGAGAGACGATGTGGCGGAGGCGTTAAACTTTTACCGACTTTTATCGTCATCCACAATTCACTGACGTTGCGTGCCGGATATACCGTGATGTGACATTTTGAAGGAGAAAGAAGTCGAGGGTGGTCGCTCGTCTTTTGTCTACAGAGATTGCTTTACATTGTACCGCGCGTATCAAAGCGTTTCATGCACGTGAAATTGAAACCTGAAGGGTGGCTGATGAACACTGGGAATTCAGAGACAAATTCAATAGCTACGCTTTGACGTTGAGAGAGTTTTAATCTGGTGAAAGGGCTTCGTCGAAAGGTTGGTAGATATTAAAAAGAAAAGTTTACGATCAAACAAAAAACGAAATTACCAAGTCTACTGTCCCGGATCTACGTCCTCGAATACTATAGACGACCACGTGCGAGTTCCTCCACCATATCACATCCAATTATTGTTCCTAATTCCTGACATACGATATGGTTGGGTGAAAGACGATATGAAAGTCGGGCTCCGGTCTTCGAAAATTCGGAGACTGATCGTATTGTGTGAGTGAAGGATCGATCAACTCCACTTGAAGCAATGACTACATTGGGTTGTTGATCGATGAATATGGAACCTGCAATTTGCCGATTGAGTTGATCTTGTTGATTTTTGCGACACGAAAATCGAAAGGCTATGGCATGTAGTCGTACACTGGAGTAACGTGGTAACTACTTTCCACGCTCATATCCCACGCAAACGAGCTGAACGAAAGCCTGGGGGTGATGTGGGCAAGTGAAAGTGGCACGCGCTACCAAACACCTAGGAGTAGACTGGCACGAAGAACGCCGCCACGGAACCTCGTCTTCTTGTATACTGGCTATCCTAGGCGCCCGCTCACTTTCATACTTTCATCTTCCAATCATCTCTTAACGTTTCGTTGACTTAACGAAGAGAGTCTTGATATCCCTACGAAGCACGTCATGATTGTATTCCGAGAAAAAAGTACTGACCCTGAAATAACAGGTTGATTGTGATTAATGACGAAGCCAATCAATTTCTCGAAAACATATCGGCATTTTCATTCCAGGGATTGGGTCGAGTCGAACGAATCTCGTACGCCTTGGCGACCGTGATGTAACCATTGAAAATCGAACGGAAGTTGAACAGACTCTGCAAAGAGTCACCTCGCGAGTGTCTTCGTCTTGTTATTTCCGTATGGTCATTCTCTCCTTGTCTTCTTGGCCAGTTGCCTGTTCTCGCAACGACGTCGATGGTTTCGCGGTGACGTCGGCGAACGTCTCAATTCACGAGAAGAAGGTGTATGTAATGACGTCTGATTTATAAGCTCCAGTCGACGCGTCTGCACATTCTCCTTGAATTAAACTCCACCGACTTTGACGGTGCTTGGTTGACCGACAGAGAAGGTCGGAGAGCCAGATCTCGTTTCAACGGCTACACAGTTTTTATCCGATCCAGCTGTTACCTCTAATCCATCATCATCATTATCTCCATTAAATCGTTATCACGCCGCAAGATCTTCCCAGCTTCGACCTCCGACCACGGCTCCATCGGGTTACCTTCTCTTCTCGGATCTGCTTTCTCCTGGTCACTGGATCCGTAGAGTTAAACAAAGATCAGGCAGAAGATTATAGGAGCCTCGATTACGGTGATTAATATTGTTTGAAAAGTTAGGTCGCGTGATATGAACTGGTTTAGCTCAGCTCCTGGAGGACTGGCCAATCCCTGACACTGGCATCCTTCAAGGTTCCTTTCGCAATGGTTGTGGGGCCCAGAGGCGCATCGCTGGCCATGACATTGACTCGAGATGGAAGCCTCGTGAATATGGTAATACTTCAGCCAGACGCGAGTCGTTTGGTACAACCTTCCTCCGTTCGTTCGTTCGTTCTGGCTCTGTCGGGCATGGGTTGTGGATCTTGAACCACTGCAGGCACGGCTGGTTATTTTAATTGGTGAAAAATCCTCCCGTCCACCAACCGTAATACAAGAACACATCTAGCCGCTCCCAGATGGACAAGACTGCAAAAACAATCCTATTCTGAGGCTTTTTGGAACCCCTCGTATTCAGAGCTTTTTATCTCGAGAAAAGAGATAATGACTAATTGGTCGTTTTGAAAGGATTTCCTGACGACTGTCCGACCAGATAGCAAACTGCTTTTGTTCCGGGACCCTTAAGACTGGCAGAATGTTGACCGAGGTCCAGATATCGGTAATTGCATAGCCATCAGCCATAACTCGACTAAGCTTGAACACACCTAGTGAGCCCAATGAACGATTGCCATTTGAAAATAGGCGACGTGGTACATGAGAGCTCGTTACCTCTAGAAAGGAGAAAGAGGAAGAGAGATGAGTTGGACGTGGGTAAACCCACTCTGGGAGGTTTCTTGGGCATTCTATTCCTCCGGGAATAAGGAACTGCCGGTAAACTCTAGCCTTGTCTCGCTTGATCCCAGGCCCAGATTTATTGGCGCCGGTCGGACTAATGGTAACGCGCACGTCCATGGACCTGGAAAACTCATGGTGAACCTCAGAACTCTTCTTGTTTTATAATCTCGGTTCGTACGTGGTACTTGTTTCGTGTAGCTGATTACAAGCTTGCCCCAGAGATCGGTAATTGCAAGTATCCTGGAGAGCCTGCCAGCGTAAGTGCTGATTAGACCAGATAACATTGCATAGGCGTTGGTTCTGAGTACCTCAATTATCTGAGCATCAATTTATCAAATTCAATTCTATTCGTGAACAGCTCCTCTTTGGATTTGCGTGATTCGAAAAATCGTTACCACAATTTTCACAGGTCTGTTAATCACCGGTGAAACGGAAAGTGGCATTCATATTTGTCAGGAGAGTGTCGCATTCGTCACTGTCAGCGGTTGAACCGAAAGTGCTTGCCCATCTAAGACAACAATGCAAATGCGCTTCCTTGAAGAGTCAACGTAATTCTTTGACTGTAATGGATCGAACATTTGACTGACGTGTCGTCGTCGTTCACTGCGATGGAAACTAGTTAATGGTCATGAGGTTGGTTCATAAGCCAGGTATAGAGATTTAAAAGCATCGTATTTACGAGCATACGACCCATCAGCTATCGCATCAATGATCTAAATTAGACCACTGTGGATCATGAATCAACGTCAGTTCATGAAACCCCTTTGGAAGCCTATTTCCTGCGACGACTCGATGCATGCATCTCTTCAGAGACCAAAGTAGGAATAGTAGACGATTGGTCAGGTGGCCAGATGGTCAGGTGGAGTGGAAACCGGCTAGCCATGAATGGTCGCCCACTCAAAGTCAAGATTTGCCACCGTCTCACTAGCAGAATCCCTACGATATGCAAGTTTCCCACGATCGAGATCACGATCGAGTGCTCCACGTGTTATACCACGATGAATTGGTAATCGTACTTCACGAGGGTCAACAACTTTTGGCTGAAGACCCCCGCTATAATGCGGAAGAGATTAGGCGATACACAGGCTCTCAAGTCCACATGACACGACCATGACTAGACTTCTTGGTACGAACAAGTGAGCTAATCGTGCATTCGAAGAGGACGGCAAAAAAACATGTTATTTGCTTAATATACCAAGACACGTGTTATTCAATCGCATAATGATTGCAAAAAAGAATTTCGTGACTCACCGCCATCACGACTGCAGATAATTTATTTCAGACACAGAAGCAAAATAATTGGACTATGAAATGCAGATTGGAAAAGTCTTTGCGCAATTATTTTTAAACATGATGAATTATGAGTTCCTGTAATTAATAACGGTAAAAGTCAAGAGATCCCAGGTGATATCGGAATACAATTATTATACATTTCTGCATGCGGTATCGACGTTTATCTTCTTACGGTTGAAGAAATCGATAGCTTAAGGGGGTACCTAAGAGATGCTACCATGCATTCAAGTTCCCACATCTCACATCCTAGATCAAATTGATCTATAATTTACGGTTTGGCTAGCAGAGTGGCGTTCGAGAGATGGTGATTTCCTGTGAGCTATACCTCTGAGTCCCTAAGAGAGTCACGTAGAATCATTAAATTAGGAATCACAATAACGCCTTTAGCACGTAATTTAAGAGCTATACCAGAATGGATGATGATCGAGTAGTAGGCATAGAGAAATATTCATCCGGGCGAGTAGTCAGCGGGGAATCGTTGTACATTTGTGTTATTACATAAGTATACGCGTACGTAAAGCAAAGCCTGAGGATCTTTCGTTCACAGGTTGGTCCGCAAGAATGGTTATGAATTTTTTCAAACTCTAGGGGCGTTCACCAGAAAGTGATTTGTATTCGTTATGGTCGTCTCGCCGCCTCAAGTCAAAGAACTTATTCCTCACCAACCACCTGTTCGCTGAAATCGCTCGCCTTTACTCACAGGCAATATAATAATCCTCTAGAGTCTGGCTTAATCAATTTTTATCACAAGTTCGACTGTAGACAAAATAACCCTTCACCTACTGGATAATGAAATTCTGATCCCGTCAGGCGAAAATCCGGGTAAAAATGGAGTCTGAAACAAAGGATAAACTGCATATTTATGCAGCGATGATTTATTGGTCCGGGAAAATTATTGTCCAGCAGCAAAAAGCTGAACATTATATTTCCAGACTGATGATGAATTTCATAAATTACTTGCCGTGCGAGCAGTAATTACTTCACCGACACAAGTTTCTTCTTCGGGATTAAAAATTCGCGAATGCGATTTTAATCGAAAGAGCTTTCAGTGTTGGGCTCGCACACAACCCGCGATTATTCAGTCAGATACGCTAGTTCAGAACGACTCTAATTTTTCCGTCATTACCAAGCGAGCGAATTGCCAAATTGAGATAATCCAGGTCCGGGGGTCACCCACAAAATAATAATTCTCTAATACCATTTGTAAAAAATGGCCTAAAAACGTCAAAATTGGATTTTAGATATGCTTGTTGCTGTCCCAAGCACGATTAGCCTTGGTCATGAAATACTATTTCCTTTTTCTAATGACGTTCAGAACTTGAGATAATTAGTTTCTTTTTCATGTTCGTTAATAATTTACAATGCAGGATATACTTCAGCATGGGCGTTATTATATATTTATTTTTAATTTCCAATCTGAATTATTTCTCTAATTGCCTATGATGTATGGAAAAATGGGGGAATCGGGGCCGTTGGCACATGATTTTAGTATCAAAATCAACTCATCAATTTTTTAATTAAAGAAAAAACTGGTTTTGCTTCTTCCCGTTCTGTAATTGGCACTATATTAGCATTCTCCTCGGTTTTCCATCAAAACCTTATAGATTCTCTCTGTATATGCTTTTATTTTTTACTGCCAATAATTATCACAGTGCCAATGGCCGAATCGTTTACCGTACAACAGTTGTATCGCACGACTTGGCACTGAACAGCAATTTTGAGTAATTTGCGGAATTACGACCGTGCTCGTCAAATTATGAATAATTTCATCGCGTCAATTTGCGTACTCATTAGACATAGTGAATGAGCGAAAATTATTTGCGAAGTTCAGAGCAAAAAGGGCCTAAGTAACGTGGGAGAAGAAATCGGAGAAGGCATTTTTTGCACTTGTACTCTTTGTTAATTCGCTCCCTCAATTATCTGTTACTTGCTCATCATCCACATCACATTTTTTCGCGAATGGTTTCCGTTTTAAATTCGTTTATATCGTGTCCAGCCATCTGAGCGTGGCCGACGAGTCTTTGGGCCCTGTCATAAACATTTAGGCAACGAGTATGAAGGTTATATAGTTTCGTGTTATCCATCAAATCTTGCCATTATTAACACGGAAGTTGGCCTCAATTTGAAGGAGCACAATGGCAATCAGGCACGCTCTCAGATGAGCATCAAGCTTTGCTAATTAGTCGATTCAAAATGATGTCCATACTTTTAATTGCTTCGATTCGTTATCTTGTCTCAGCTATAGTGCTTTGGGCTTAAATTAAGCCTCTGTAATAATTTTCCTCCAAGTGTCGAGGTCAAGTTGAGTCAGGTCCTAGACGAATTAAGAATGTGTATAAAAACAATTGTTCACGCCAGTTCGACCTTGTTCAAGGATAACAAAAACAAAAAACGACCCAGGAAATCACCTCGAAATCTTTACTCAGATACTTGACGAATGATCCACAGACCATATCCTCCTGATGATCGATATCTTCTCCTCTCTCCAACCGACGCCGTCTCACGTAAACTTGAACATAAAAATTCAAGTTCGTCAACAAACAGCACGGTAAGCTGGACCAAGGGACGTTTGGTGCTTGGTCCTCGCGGTCTGGGCGAGACGAAATTGACCGAATGAGTCTTTGAGAAGAGGGTGCGTTAAATTTCAGGCCGAGCTCTGCGGCACGTATTTAATATGAAACCGTGGCAAGTAACGCCAAGCCATGTCTGCCCCATGCCACGGACTTCCAGCTCGGGGCAAATGTGGGCGACGACCGTTTCGTTCGAACAAATCGGTTGATAGGTAAGAAAAACGAAAAAGAAAATTGGAGAAGCATATCGTGAGAGCGTATCTAGATGATTGCGATTTTTTTGATTTTTGAATATATGCACGACGCACGTCACTCCCCCAGAGGATTATCTCTACCTCAGGATCAGAGTATGCGTATACACAAGTTAATATTATCATGGAGGTGAGTATACTATCCAAAACGACAGAGGATTAATGTTACTAAAGTCCCGACTCCTGCTTCTTGCGGCTAGTAAAGAGCCAGGATTACGGCAAATGACCTGTGCGTCATCTTCTCCGTGGGTGCGCGACGATGTTAAGCTCTTGGATGCTGTCCTCCGTTGTGTGCGTATCAAAGCTAGCATATCACTTCCTGTGAGCATTAGTTACCCGTAATTGACGATCAACAAATACCGGAATTTCATTCAATGATTTATGATCGACTCCGGAACGGAATTTTCATTACTTACCTTTGGCCCGTGATAGAATTTTGCGGTAGATTATGGGTTGTACGTTTACACGAGAAATAATTCAAGACGATAGAACCCACTTATCGTTAGGCGATGCTTTATTAGCTTCTGTTTTACTTCTTCTTTTCCTTGTAAAAAATAAGTAGTCGAAAGGTGATGGTATACTGGACGGAAAAAGAGAGGAAGTAAGCCTTGTATTAAAATCCAATCTACCGAAAGGAGATATCCACCGGATAATAATAGTGGGTTGAAAAATATAATGAAAGAGAAATTTCAGCGGCTTCAACGAGTCCTCTCACCAGGTACGAGCCTAGTGATCTCAACCTCCGGGCGGTTATTGCTTCAGGAGATACGGAACTCCGTAGAAGATGCTGCCAGCCGACTTTCCGGCTGAACGAAAGCTTCCAGTCCATCGGAATTTTTTCCTCCAATGAGAAGGAGTCGCCTTCACGCGGCTCTCGAGGAGATGGCATATCCTAGGGTTGTTGATCTTCGGTATATACCGCAGTGCCAGGGGTCGAAAAGGGGGAAATCGGGTTATGAGGGAAGAGGTGCATGTACGGTGTTACATCTAGTCTCTTCTTCATACTCAACAAGCTAAACCACGCATGCATAAACGTATAACGTTTCAATTCGACGCGACGCGGTGTGAATTGAAGAGAAAAAAAAAATTGTGGTCTATCGCAGAAATAATCGCGTACCTCATCGGTGTTTTGTATCTCCGACCATTTCCGCGAACACGCCTGCGGCGGTGTACACTCTTCATTTTCCTATCTTATTAGCGGTCAGAGGTTTCTTTACGAGCTGATGCTTGTGACATCCTCAGGATCCCATCGATCACTGAAATCTCTGACTGCTGCAATCAGTATCCGCTTAATTCCTACTCAGGAGTCAGGGGTGGTCGTGCCCTGCCTGACCAGCCCGCTAATCGCCCGGTGCTTTCGGATGAATTGAATAAAAATTCAGTGTGTGATGTTCTTCCTGCGGGCTGCTGTCACACCGGAGACAGGCAGGCAATCTAATCCAACACATTCCAGCCGTCAAGTCAGCTCGACTGACTAGCCACCTAGGCACACCCTGCTCGTAATATGCAGATGAGGGCATAAATATGAAACATGAGATCACCGCACCACCTACAGTTTTCTCAGGCACAATGCGCGGACAGGAGGAGGGAAATACTAGTAGGGCTCTAGACAACGCTGGCTAGTTGCCAGACTTGGGGATTTTTTTTCTTAATTTTCTAGGATAATCCATCTTCATCAGGAATCAGATACTGTCATCGTTCCATTCATAGTTTATAAAATATCTACGTCGTCTGCTAGCATAATATGTAATAAAGGTGACAAGACTGTTAGAATAAAATATCACCGCATTGTTCTTGCGACGGTATTTTCTAGCCGCGTTTCCCGTCTGGCGGTGTAACGCGCTAAATAACACCCAGGGTAAACCGCACAAGACGTCAGAGACCGTTTTTGTGGGCACGATTCTAAACTACGTGAACCGCTGGATTTCAATGAGTTATTCATCCGTGACCCTGTAGCTAATCATTCACACTTGTCCTTGGGCTACGTCAACCTTGGTCAAAGGACGAATAGATTCCGTAATTGCTAGATAAAGCTACATCTTCTTTCCGGAAATCTGATGCTTGATGTAGTTTCTTAATCAATAAGGTTGTCCAGGTTATTCCTATGGATTTGCGAAAGGGTCACACCTCAGTGATTGCTGGGCTCGACTGGGCTGTCAGTATTGTGTTGACCGTCCGATGCTGGTCCTCACCAACAAGGCCCATTCGAGGTCCAAGTGCGGTCAAGTGCAGACCGCCCATTGTACAGGCATGGAGGTTTATCGCCTTCCTCGATTTCTATAAGGCCTTTACATGTGGTAGATTGTATGATTAAAGTACATACCCTGACCGTCGCCGTTGAAGAAAAATGCGGTTCCTCGTTGTTCGGGTCAATGACTCGTGACTTTTGCGTCGCCTTCATTGATTTAGCGATGCTTAACGATAAGTCATCCTCTTAAATTGGACCCCGCAATTAAACTAACTTCTGGTGCCTTTGCGATCGTTCATTTTGCTGCTTTCGTTGTCGACGGTGGGATGAAATGTGGCCATGATGAGCTGCTGTCGATCTTGTAAAAATGAATTTCGGTTTTTTGCATGAGAAATTGACCCGGGCTGCAGTCCATCAGAAAACTATCTCAGCGCTGTCAAAGATCATCAATTCTGTTTTGTTCTTATTTCTAACTAGGGTATCCATCGGATGCTAAAGCGCAGAATCCATGATCTCCTCAGGCCTGATCGTATATTAGACTCCAGTCGATACGAGGAGGCCTGGCAGAGGCAATCACGAACAAATAGGTTCCTATGGCCACCCGTAGAGAACAACATCTCTAAGCCCTTCAAGAGTTTCTACGGCGTCCTGTGAGCATCTGTCGATTAACAGTTTGCTAGAAGGCCTCGACTGTCGGGAGGCTATCCCCGATCGTTATTAAGAAATTTATGCAAATTTTAAACGCTTCACGATCTCGAACGCATCTCTGACAATTTTCTGTACAGACTAGACCGGTAACGAATTCGTCGCGGCAAATTATGTTGGATTGTGCGGATATGCGTAAAACGATTTTTCACGGTCAGCCAATTAAACTCCAGCCAGGTCAACCCCTGAGGCTGACAGGCTTCTCTTATCTCTTAGCTTGCTGTTTTCATCCACTAATCCGATGATTCAGCGTGTCAAATCGCTTTGACAGCAAAACTGATAACTCTGATTTTTATTCTGACTATTTGGGCCACTTTTTGCTCAATTTATAATATTTCACGAAGACAATAGGTGCCGTCTGTTCACGTTTGATAAATTTCTATTCAATTCAAAGCATGTTTTATCGTTCTATAGTCGATTGAATAGGTTATCGCATATCTTTGCTGATTCAGCTGGAATCGGCTACAAGGAAGAGAGATAAATAAATGGGCAAATTCAATTGAATTACGGACAGTCTATGGTCCAGGAATCCAGGGACCAAGAGATGGACGCGTTGCCCGAGACAACGTGGCTTCGATTTATTCACGATATTCAAATACAGCGAAACCCTACTATATTGTCTCGAGATCCTCATCATTCTTTTTACTCTATCACATTATTCAACAAATTTAGTATGAATACTCGTCCTCGAACGAACGTCAATCCGCAGACATAACTTTCCATAAAACCGTCGTGGAGTCTGAAAAAAAAAGAAGGAAAATAGATTCTCTCATTCAAATATCGAATTGTGACGATGGAAGAAACTCTCTAAAAGAACGAAACCAAGTTTTGCTATTGCTACTGAAGCCTGAAAAGGAGCAAAACAGCTCGATCCTAGCTCACATTCAGATACGTCAAAGTGATTATCTTCGTCAGAGACATCAGTGCGGTAGACATCACTCGTGGTTGTTCGTAAGACTCGTTTATAGTCCTGGTGCAAGACGGCGTCGCATACACTTACGTATCGATGCGTGATACGATGTGATAGATACTCGAGTGTGTGTGTGCTTATTCTATAGGCACCACGGCGTTTTGTGAATCAGGCATAGCGTCGTTGTGGGTATGGTACATCCACGGTGCACCAGTGTAACTTCCTCGAGTGCAGCAGACATGGGAGTTAAAAATTCGGCGGTTCACGTCACGACGGTCCTCTGACGTAGGCGCAGGCTCGTTGAATCGTGGGATAAAGTTGGCTCTGAGATACGGAGAAACAATTGACGAGGATTTAACACCGGGAAAATTTTTCATCGCCTTTATCGTGAGAGAATTTCTTTATTTCTTGTAACGTCAGAGAAGAGAATGAAAGCATCCATCAGTGTGCTAAATATAAAGAGCAATAAAAAATTTTTGTCAAATTTTTTGCTGCTCTTATTTCATCGACTCTTTCGATACCGTGATCCCGCGATAAAGGATCGATCTGGCATCTTGTTACACCCGGTCGTGGGAAGAAGGCATCGTGTGGTTTAGGAACAAATCAAACGGTTGTTGCTGGTATGTCGATTCGTGTTTTGATTTCTTCTTGTAAAGAATCAATTCGTTACGTGAATATGCGATAGAAACGTTCTTTTTTCCCTATCGAGTATCGACTGATTCACTCCAGAACTATTCCTCGAGGGTGTAGCATTGTTACGCTTCTGTGGTCAGGTAAGACTCCCGTAATTTACGTGGACGTACGTGATGAATCATCCACTTCCTGCGCTCATGGCTGTAGTTCAGCAAAATGTGAAACGAGAAATTATTATTCTTCACAGAGTCACGCATCGCGAGTATACCTACATGCTCGGTCAGTGACTAATTTCACTGAATTTCCGAGCTCTCACCCTGCCCGAGTAGAATCAGAGTGCAATGGCTTTGATTCATCCCAGAGAACCGATTCAATCGATGAGCTTTCCGGCTCGTTAGCCATCAGACTCTGAAAGTGATTTTTTTCTAAATTGGCTTCAAGCACTGAGCAACAACCTGATTTCATAAGCAGCAAATATCAGCACGTGCATCTTGTTCTTGGACCTTTTGTGCTTTCGGTACAACCAGCATCACGAGGATGGTACACTAATTGATCGTGTCTCAGGGTTGGGGTTCTCGCAGTACTTATATACACGATACCCTACAGGATAATGAAGACGTGCTGGCACGAAGGTTCCTGGTATCGCTATTTGCTCTTAACTCTTAGCCTCTCGGACCTAGTCAAGATATTTTGACGTGGAGAGAACCGAATTTATTTACCGCGTTTTGATACGTTGTTTCGGTGACTAATCGTAACCTTGTGCATTCAGCTCTCCTGTCGGAGAACCGCATAGTTTCCTGGTTCTTTATTTTCCTTGAAGTTGGTTCAGTTGAACCAGCGGATAAAATATATTCGTTAATGCGATGCACGTAGCTTCCTTCTTAAAAAATGAACACGTTCGTTAGAAGGTTGCGAGTATCTTCTTTGAGCTCGAGGTGATCGTACTAAGATAGCGTCATGTAATTACAGCCATATGTAAGAACCTTCGGATATGATAGATTTAATGGCTCATCTTCCATTATTTCGATGAAAAGATTCGTTGTAAGGTATCGGTACACAGCGAGTTCTCTATAAGGATTTTTTTATAATCAATTATTTGCTGAATGTTTTGTCATTATTAATTAATTTCCTGAGTGTTGCATTGTATGTTATAAACTTCCTCGTTACAAAAGGCACGTTTTCACCGCGGTAATTAGTACGTTAAGATTTTTTTATCTGGAAGTAACTCAACGAGTCATGTTATACCAAAATTAAAAATAGGCACTTAAGAACCTCGGACTACTTACTTCCATGGTATTCGGGAACCTTGACTGTTATTATGTATTATTAAACGAAGAAATGATGGACGCATCGATATAATCGACAAATTAATCTGATAGAAACGGGTCAAAGATACATGACGTCGATAAAATCTATTCGGTAGAAAATTGCCTTAATTGCACCCTTAGAGACTCGCCGCATTACAATTAATTGCCAACAGCGTTAGATCCTGAACCTTGAAGATAATTAAACTTCACGTCGAAGCATCACTGAATAGTTTTTTTTTCACCGATTTTTCGTCGACGATGTACGATAAACGGATACGAACGAACGTAGCATCCGGCCCACACGTCAGTTTCGTACAGAAATATTTACAATGGATATTACGTAAGTTCGAGCTATGTGCCAGGACAGTATTTGGTCACGGACGTGCGCGTAATATTTAATAAGTAAACCTTAGCTTTCACTCTTAGGGATTTCACGCGTGTCATCTTTATCTATCTTGCACATTCCGACCGTGGCTTCAATGAGTACATCCTTTTCTCGTTAGCACTGAATTGTTGGGCAACAAGGGGCGGCAATACCGTTGAACCCCACGTTGACGGAATCGTCAGATCCCACCGCCTAAATTACGACTTTTGTTCGAATCTTTAAGTCCGAAATGCACCACTCGTCTGTATTCTGTGCCAGAATTGAAAACAACGTGATGACCGGACTGACAATCCAATATTCGACTTTTTATTACTCTAGGGACAAAATGAACGTATATTTAGAGATTAGCAGCTGTATACTTGCATTGGATTTCATTCATAATTCATCAGAGCGACAACGGTACGACTTTTTTGGTTGTCATCACTATGTATTGTACCGTTAATTATTCATAATACGAGTTGCTAATAATGCCACCTTGATTTAGCACTGTCTTTCAAGCGTCACTGTGGCATGTTGACCCTATGGGAATGATCGCGTGGAACGGACGTTCAGTAATTGGATCAAACCAGTTTTGATACCGATGCTGATTTTCTCATCGGTACACAATTCATGAAATAAAAACTCGTCAAGCTGGTATCTTATCGTGTACCAGTCTCTCTATAAGAGCAAGTCTCATATCTCCTTCCATATACAAAAGAAAAAACAAAAAACACTGGCCTAGGATACCCTCAAGACTCATCTAGGACACGTTAGCGGTAAATAATCAAGAAACCGACCACGCCACAAGACTATCTTGTCAACCGATTGACCGACTTACCGAATGTCGTATAACCGATATAACCTATTTTAATTTTTTTTCACATTTTCAAAACATTTTATTATTCTTAAAAACATCACTCTTGTTTGGTGTGTCCTAATTCGAATTCTCTGAAGTTACCATTGACAATTAGCCTTTTATCAGTGAAAATCCTGCTAGTCGTCCTGAAGTGACTAATTCACTCCTCGAGAATGAACATCTGGCCTTTCAGATCCACCATGACTCGATAAGAGTGAGAATTCACTTTTTGAGAGTGAAAATTCTGTCACTTGGACAAAAATGACATGTCAGTCAAAACAATTGTCAAAAAGAGGTTTGGGCATAAGATTGCACGTTGTCGAATGTATGCATGTAATTTATGACTATGCCATGGCCTTTGATTGGCCATTAGGCAAACGTGAAATTGTACATAATTAGAAATACATGTGGGTGCTAAAACCCTAGAAGAACTTAGTTTGAACTTAATTCATACATAACTGAAATATGAGGTGTTCAGTCTAATTTGTGAACCTAACGAAACAGTAATGATTTTAAAGTAACACCGAGTATAGTTGGAAGCTGCAGACCGGGTTACCCAGTTTATCTCAGTGTTTCTCGTCTTTCACTTCTCGGTTATATGGAGACTAGGCTGTGCCTCATTCTTGCCACAAACTGGGCGTTTACCGCCCACTGGATCCTCGCAGGCGAGAACGAAGATGTACAGTGTCGTAACCTGAAACCCTGAATTTAGTCACTTTGTGTGGCTTCTCTTCCACAGTACAATTGCACGTGCTCGTTGCACCGTGCTGAAACCGAGGTATTAAACTTTCTACTGCGTAGTGTCTAGCGTTCTGCAGCGATCCATCTCGAGTCCAGTGTTCTCGGATAGAGTACGAAGTCTGGAATTACTCGGTAACGTCGTTCTCTTTTTGCAGGTAGATTGAGCCCATGAAAAGGGAAGGTAGTGACGTCTGCGATAAATACCTAATTCTTACGAAATAATCTGTGTTAGCTTCCTGGAAAGGGAACAATATTTTTGCGTCCTCAACCTCAGTGACCTCCTGAGGAATATAGTTTCTCGCACAAATCACTCTGAGCGACAGGTGGTAGCCGTAGGCAGAATGAATCGCGTCGATTCTAGGTATATGATAGTGAGCGTGTGTCTGGACCCGTATACGCGGAATGCCGTGGTATAAACGGTTGGAGACACACCGCGCGTTCAAACGGGCGCTTCTACGACAGACGAGACAATCCGTGAGCTCGTGAAACGTTATTTTATCTCCAGTAGACGATTTATATTCAACGGAGAGTCTCTCTCCCTGCCTAGGAAACACGATGGACCACTCGGACCGGGACCGGCACTGGCTGCACTCTGGGTCTAGACGACCGGTGCTCCAGGCCAGACTGCGACGTAGATCATCAACCGAATGCAGCCAAAGTTTAAGACGACAAAAACAAATTATGAAATTTTGAATAACGCTTACCTTGTACCAAGGTGAACTTTTCACCTCTGCCTAGGCGTATATTTATTCAAGCCTTGTCCTTGGTCCGTATTAGACGCTTTTAGGGGGGGTCAAACGACCACAAATAGTTTGGCTCAGTACACGTGCACGAAAAGTGGGCTATTGCATGGCGGTTTAGCGGGACGAAGGGTTACGTTTAGCGCAGTCCAAAATTTGTTTAATATCGTCCCTGTTCAACATTTGACGCAAAGTTTTCTCATAACTTCTATCACAAAGTTCTTTCATCTCACTTCAGTTGGATACAAAATGGTCTGGAGGACAAATAAATACCAAGGCGAAGAATATACTATTTGTTTTTTACTCTTCTCGTAGTTACCATGATCGATGGACTTGTAACGTCCAATCGGCTATTTTGTTTATCATAAGATTCTTCTCGTGCTGTTTACGTCACACGTTTCGACGTGTATTTCTCCACCTGGCTTTATCCTTGCTCTGTAAAACGGTTCGAGAGCATTCATGCGTTGTAATTGAATGGGTGCGGAGTGTGGTTTATCATAGATGAGTGTCATCTGGGATCCTGGATACGCACCCTTGAATACGTTGTGCGATTAACTCGCTCTTGGATTTCCCACGATTCGCTTGTTTGCGTCGACGAGACGTTCGGTGACACGCGAGGTCGCCTATTTACGCTCTTGTCTTATTCAAATTAGTCGACGTTTATAACCGTATTACGTGAGTTTGGATACCACGCGTGAGTAACAGCTCATACCTCGTTACGCCTAGAAATTTAAACCTCGATGCAACTCGCATGCAGTCTATCCTAATGTACTTATTTCTTCTGTTTCAGGTAAGGAGACCAATGACAAGTATGACTGAGGACGGAAACTCTTAGAGTAAGTTAGATCCGCACCCATCGAGATAGTTTTGTTTACAGACCTTGTCCCAGTATGGTATTTTTGTGACAAAATTATGAATAATTGTTGATACGTGGTGCGAGGTACTCAGAGTTCAGTTTATTGTAAGCCATTCAAAAAAAAAGTGAAACAAAAAAAAAACTACCAGCGAGTTTCTTTCGTGCGTACAAATGAACAATTCAGTAAAAGAATAAAAAGCTGCGGTCTATAGTCGCAGGCGTAAATGGCCAAAGGCACCTTGGCACAAATGCAACACATTTTCAGCTACGTTTTTTTTCTTTATTTCACGGCTTATGGTGGAATCGCTACGCACGTCGTACTGATTCACCTATTTAATCTTTTCAGCCCGAATCTTACCGCAAGACTGACAAGGATCACACGGCCTGAAATTACGCCATTAGAAACGTTGAGCCACTGATACCCAATTATTATTTTTCGTCTATTATTATGGACAAAAACTAATTCAATCATTTTCAGAGGTCAATCCAATCCTGGACTCGCGTATTTAGTCTGTGATCAACCTGTGGGAGGTAATTCTAGCAAGACAATACTAATATACCTACTCTTGCGATCATCGCGTTTAATGATCGCATGAATAACGTGTCTCGAGTCTCGCGTGTCTTATGTAACGGATTTGTAATATGTTTGAGCATGTGATAGGGCGTGTAAAAACTACCTTATTGGCCGCAATTACCTGCTTGATTCATATTCATGTTAGCCTATGTTATGTTGATCTATGCCAGTTCCTGTCAGGATCATGAATCGTACCGACTAGCTGCATATACTACTGCGCACGTTCACGGTCAGAAAATATAGCACACAGACAGTGTGCTATACTGTGTCCAGTTTTCAACACTGTGTACGTGAAATTCATTGTAGAATACGAATTGGCCAAACCGGACAAATATTTTGATCAAAATTGTACAATATGGGCGGTGGAATAGTTTGAAACGATGATTATCTCCTGTTTTGCATACTTTTGTTAAACACATTGCAAAAACATAAGAAATATACTCATTAGTGCCCGATTTTTCTTAATTACGGGCAAGTCTGACTTGGAGTTTGTTATATTCTCGAGCATGATACCAACTATGTATGTAGGATGCCATGCGCTTATCCGAGAAGCCCATTGATTCTCCCGCGAAGCTAATGCGATATGGACATACGATTATAGACATATATTATAGGTAGGCGCATTCGTAACGCCCAGTGGAATCTGTGAGAGCAAAGTTATACTGTGTTCGCATACTTTTATGCTTTCGAGTCATGCAGAATTAACGATTATTGGATAGAATCTCGAAACACTTAAGTCAGAGTACTTGAACGAACACATAGTGATATTCATTATATTTTCGAATATATTTCAGTTCTAAATCTCAGTAAGTCAATCGCAGGTCGTTCAACCGTTTCAATACTTCTGCTCATAAGAGGCACTGCATTGTTCTCCAGAACCTTTCAAGTTTTAGCTCCACTTATTTTAATTTGCTATAGAACGCGATCACGAGTCGAGTTCTAGAATCGTGAACTTGGACGTACTTGACCGCCCCGATGTGAAAGTCACGTTTCGTGCTCCTTCAGCACATTCTCCCTGGCGTTAAAAGCATGATGCCCGATGCATAAACGTAGAATCGAAGTATAAATCCACGTTGGTAAAACCAGAAGGCATTTCTTTAACGTCGTTCCGCAACATCGCTTCAAATGCGAATGTCATGAATTTATGCCTTTTCTTGTCTATGTAACGTGTATATACGTTCAAACAACCGTGGAAAGGCCCTTCGGCTATGTTTTGCCAGCATCTGCGCAGTAGCCGAAGGTCTCACCGGTCACGTCTCTCAATAAAAATTATTAAAACAATAATGGAAAAAAGAAAATAGCGATAAACATCTTGGAAGGATGCTCATCAGGTACTACACTGATCGTCATCTCGTACGTGACATTCTGCAACGTGCTAAATGCAAACGGACGCCATAAGTGACCGATGAACCATGCGCTGTACGGGCTCGAAAGATGACCATGGGAAGGAATGATAGATAACATCAGTATCATACTGGTGGAGGATAGAGTACCGTTTTCGTAGCTTTTTTTCAAGCCAAAATTGAGACACGCATTTCATGACGACTCACTGCTGCGGGATCAGCTTCTGAATATATTTTCAGTGTTTCTGCTTTCGAAATGAAAGGGAAGAAGAAGTTTGTGTTGTCTTCGGCCGAAGCGAAACAAAGCATGAATTTCTCCCGTTGGAAATTATTGTTGTAATGATCGATAATCGTCTTTGAGTAATTAGATTTTGTTATTATTTTGCGTTGACTTTCACTTATCTTTTTAAAATAGTTATTGATCGTTAACAATGTACCGTGAATTAGTTTTTTTTTTTTTTTTCTATAGAATAGTGGAGAATCGATCTTGATATACCCTTTCTCACTGACACCAGAGAGAATAAGAATCTGAAGTAGGGTGATTTACAAAGGCCATAAAATGAAGGCGTGGAAATCCGCGAGACCCGATCGGAGATATAGTTAGTCGTGGTATTCAAGTGTCTCAATATTACAACCACGGAGTGTCATAAAATTGGATTAAAAACCCATCAAAATGAATCGGCAGGCTTGAAATATATGGATAAAGAAAGTTCGGCTGTTAAAATATCAACGTCTGTGTATTTTTGTAAATTTTTTTTTTTTTATTAGAATTCAACTGATTTGTGGCCCATCTGCAAATCCCATGCTGTGCTCTAGAGGTCGTGCTTCAAAAGAACACCATGTTTCAGGTCCGCGTTTTGCGATAAATGTGTTGTGACCTCGGATATACCGGAATAAAAAGTCACTCAGGCACCCAGCTGTCTGGGGCCTAGTGGACGTAGCGGTTCAGGAAAAAGGCCCAAATATTAGCTCCAGTCGTATATCAGGCGTGTCCGCGACGAATTTGATCAAGTAAGAAGAGAGAATTGTGGCTTCGATAACAAAGCTTCTCTCCAATTTATTGCACACGAAATACACTATGGAATTGATAGGTAATTAAAGAAAGTCTTGGGGAGTTGCCGAGCCAGAAAAGTGATCGGTAGAACGTTAAAGTTGATTTCTACCGCCTCGGGCGGAGAGAGGACCACCGAGATGTGGGTTGCGTCCGGAATCCGGAGTGATCCTACGATCTCGTGATCTTAAACGTTCAAAAGTGGCCGATTACTCGAATTATCCCTACTTTCAGGTCAGTGGGATAGACAAAATTTGAATTTCAACATGCTTCAGACAATTCATGAAGCACAGATCATTTTTCCAGCACAATTTCAAAATCTTCATCCGATACCTTACCCAGTGAACGCCTTGTTAGTTATCTGGAAGCTTCCAGGCAAGTTGCCCAACTAACATCCATAAAGACAGACTTAAGATCGTAAACGTAATTAGTTTGCAAATTGTCGACTGAAGCTTAATTAAAACTGTTTCAGTAACTGGCTTAGAGAACCCGAGCGAAGTTAGCAGTTGAATTTCCGAAACGCCTTGTGCCGCTAATTGAATAACACCGACCCTCTAATTTGTCGAAGTAAAACTAGAGTAGTGAGTGCGAGGTAAACCTGACTAACTCATCTCTAACATTTGAATCACAGTAAAAGCCGACTTGGAACCAGATAAAGAGGAGGAATACAACCACCTGGAATGAATATACCCGTGACTCGAGTCACGGTGACGGGGTTGATTCATGAACAACGCGCTTTCAATTCTCGTTAAGACAATTTAACGTACCTATACTCACGACCCTACAAGGCGATAGATTATCTCTATCGTGAAGTAATATCGGATTTATCAGATAGCGCTAATCTCGGATCCTAGATACTAATGGCTAACGGTGATTTCGCTGTTACTTGTTACTTGATTACACCGATCAGTCGTTGTACCGACGCGACGTTCAATCTTGTGCACAGATATACCGGAGGGGATTAATTCTGAACAAAGTAAAACTAATTTCTTTGGTCCGTGGTGAATTCAAACAAGAACCCGGAGAACCTGGAGGACCGGGAGAACGAAACCTTGCTAAAAAAATCGAGCAGAGGCATGCGAAAGATAATGACGCCCTTTCTCAAGACCCGTCCCAAAAGGATCAAAAGATCTTCGGACCCTGTACAACGTTGACCTCAACTCGTCCTCTACGGATTCCTCTTTTAGAACTCAGAGAACGGGATATTTGCGTAGGTTTTTATGGCCCTAAGATGTTATACTACTTCGGGCATTGCGGACCAACTCGATCGAAGCTGACCCTTTACAATTTAGATTTCTTCATGAAATCATAAAATCTATGCAAAATTAAAGGTGATGATAAAAAAGCTTCGAAATAATATGAAATGAGACAAGGTTTTTTTCTTCTGCATTATTTCGTATTGTAAGTGATTTGATCAGCATTTTCCATTATTGTAATTTATTGTGACCTTGCCAAAGGTGGTGGGACCTCTACTTCTGGCTCAGAGGGAATTCCTGAATGTTTATTACATACACGAAGATCTGAAATGGCATTCAGAAGTATGAATTTAGCCACACTCGACTTTGTAAATTTCGTTCTACGTACTTTCACGACGTTCGTGAGAGAGTGTGCGAGCACGTATTGAAAGACGTATGTATTTAGAATTTCGTTTTATGCATCAGGTTGGTCATTATACATTATTTCGTATAAATCAAGCGTTTAGCGCTACCGTAATTACCGCAATATTTCAGATACCGAACGACATCCTTTTAAATTCAGTTTACAGAGTCGAGGCGACCTGTCTAGAATATATATAGGGTATAACTAGCCACTCTCGGTGAAATAACTTGAAGCGGGTGATTTTGCGAAGAGATTATACCCGGCAAATTGTTTGGTACTCCTTTTCCTTTCTGTATATGAAAAGGTAAAGTCAAATATGGTGACTTGTGGCATAAATGCTCGTATTTACACATTACTTTGAGCGACGTTCAACTTTCGAGAAACTTCGACGACAACCAAGAAGAAGAAGAAGAAAAAACTGTCAGTTTATTCGTAATTACCTAAAGTCGTTTATTTTCGTTATCCTTATAACGCGAAAGAAAACGGGAACAAACCAGAAACTTATCGCGTACGGGTAAAGAAATTCACAAAAGAGATAAACGCATATTCAGCTACCTACATAGGTATATACCATATACTCATGAAAAAAGAGAAATTCACTCTCCTGCCCTTCACATCTTGAATCTCCTTTGTAAAGCTAAACGAAATTGCGAAGCGAAGCGAATTCCGCCCATCAACTAAACTACAATCATAAAAAAAAAACAGAGTCAAGAGGATTAGGTTGCGCATGAATTTCTTTTTATTGTCGCAAGCACTGATTTAGGTGAGGAATAACTAGTGGAAAGACATTAAACATAATTATACGATATTCTAAATTCAAATTTCGCGCCAGGCTACGACGTCACTATTCGGTACGACAAGCCCGCCATCTAGCGTCATCTGAGCGAACTCACTCCTCACTTCACACTTCCTATCTCAGAGATCTCGCTCGCTATTGGAGAATATGTCGGGTTATTTTGATATATCGCTGTCGTTGTGAAATTTGACGTCATATCCAGTGAGAAAGCGTTTCTGTTCAGTTAATTTTGTTCAATCGTAACACAGATTTCACGAATGCAAGGAATTCAGTTGATAGGTTTGCGCGTCTGTTGCAAGTAGGGCATACCGGCAATAAAATGTATAGCCGCAAACCATCACCGCTGCTGTTGGTATTGAACTTATTGTTCGGTTTGCTCGTTATATGCAGTATCAGGTATTGCGGGTAGGGATACTAGATGCATAAATATATCCCCTTTCTCTGATCATAACAATAGTAAAAGGAACGAGTGGTCACCGAGGTAGGTAGGTTATAGTCGGGGTAAGTAAGGCAAGGAGTAGCCAGTTCGAGAGGATAAAGACTGAACATCGGTGCAACTATAAACCTGACGAAATTTATGGCGATGGTAGAATAACTCTACGTTGGTTTGGTAACGCTAACAGAAAAGTTGAAAAAAAAAATTAAGGCATTCAATGCTAATTTTGTTATACATAGCGCGGAGACAGCGCCAGCTCTAAATCTAAGCGAGGGGCTCAGACTTTGAATCCTGTTACACTAATTAGGTGTAATTACAATTAACGCGTTCGTTATGCTTTTGGATCAAATACAAATTCGTCAAAGAGTGCGGAGCTCCTTTTTCCTTTTTATCATTTGTACCTCAGCCATTGTGATTAGTTGAAAATCTCTCTTTTCGCAGCGTTCTTTATTAATCGTTTCATCCTAACGCTGTAGGCACAGCAGAAAATTGTTCCGGTAGAATATACTTGGATAAAAGATTTGTACTCTTTTACTGTTATGTATACCTACGTTCATTATATACTTTTACTTTCGTAGATTCACCTTCTGACATATACAAGTTGGAAACATGTAAGGGAAAGTCCTCTAATGGTCTTCCGTTTGTGGTCAACTTCTTTCTACTTATCTTCACTTTTCATCTCTACGTTACATTCTCCCTGATTACAATCCGTAATCAAGAAACCGCAACGATCTTTAATATACGTTGCACAATTACGGAAAAGAACGCTTCAAATCATGTATAGTAGAAAGGAAATTGTAAAATAATTGAACATTGGATAACGAGGAGAAAGAACTTTTATACACGTTTTCATGAATTATACCTTTCACTCGAAATTTATTACAAATTTGGGTATAAAATTTATGGAGGCACGAAGATTGAATAAATTAGAAAAAAAAGGATCTTCAACGTTGCCGAACCTCCGTGGTCCTGTATCGCAACGAAAAGTAACAGTAAAATCGGAATCGGGTGCCTAAGGCTAGACTTTGTATCGTCTGTAGCATCTCTATGGTTATAAGCTTGTGTAATTATTATTTATCATTGAAGCAGCGTGTGATTTATTTCTTGCTTTCGTTTTTCCGCTTCCACCAGAGTCGCACGTGTACATACAACAGTACAAAACACTTGTCGAAAATCTTACCAAACCTCAATCTTCAGCCTTGAGCAACGCTGGAACCGTGCATATTTTCATTATAACATTCGTTGAGGACCGGAACGTTTTAATGAACGCGTGGCTCGAAAGGAACCGATCTTCAATGTGGAGAATAAATGTATTCGTGATCAGATAAAAATCCTACCGAATCTACAATTCATCACCGAAACCAGTTTGCCAGAAAGAAAACAACCAATCCAACAGAATTCATTTTCAGAAATGATCAAGGTGTCGATAGATCAATGAACAGCTTTCGAATGCATCGATTATCTTGCTGCAAAGTTGCCATTGAGTCTATGAAGAGCCGAGTCCTTCTCCTCTATGAGATGTTGCGGATGTTTGGCAAATGAGCTTTAACTGCCCCACATTTGCGGGTAGTTTTCGAAGCCGCATACTGGAATGGAGTCTCGGATGGAAAATGTTTTGCACCCGAGTTCGAATCAGTGGCTAACCGCAACCTCGATAACTGCTAAACGGCGATCAGATTGGGCTCGGATCAGACCGCGAAATGAGCACCGTGGATCGGTTACTGTCTAGTATGATTCTCGGACGTTTCTCCTCATTGATTCACGTCGGTAGATAATATCTTATTCCGCACAGAAGCCTCGGAGCCCCAGATGATCATTCCACATCCTTATGACATAATTATAGACGGGTTTAATCAGCCTGATCAAACATCTGCGGGATGAGTGTGTCGGAAAGGAACGATGATCAAAAGAAAATGAGAATATATTTTGCAATTATCCATACTTGCAGCATCATCGCACGATCAGCAAAGACCATAAGTCATTCGACAATAGCGTTTCGCCTTGGGTTGGCTCAACCTACTCCGTATTGACACGCCACTTCGCGTTTTGAAGGGGATTTAAAAAATCATTAAGGGAGCTGAGCTATCTCGTATCCCACGCGGCATGTCGTCACATTCGAGACAAGAATCGCTTGTTCCGTCCTCAAATCGTTCTTTCACTTCTGTCGTGTCGGAAACTTGAGAAAATATTATGAAATCCGTTTGAGCGTAGCGCACGGATCAGATTTTTATCAAATCCTCCATCGTCTCAGCGTTTAATCAACCGATCTGCCTTTCTAATTGATTGAGGGTACCCCCCGTCGTACGGTCAACAGTGTGACTCGAATCACCTAGACCGATGCAAGTAACATCAGTCTCGAGATGATCCTCGCCAAATATAGGTACATATTACAGTTAACCATAAACTTTCACACTTTGCCCACTAATAACTGCTGACAAGCGTGTAGCATTTCATTTCAACATGAAATATTTCACAATCTTCTTCAACGGAGTAGCTGAATCCTAGGGAAGATCAAAAACCAGAAGATTGCACGGAGCCCAGTTCTGGTTAAAATCGTGCGGGTCATTCGCAACGTAACTTTGAATCGTCTCATCTCAATGGTACGTTTCAATACCACGCAGTATCAGACACTGTAATTTCGTTTCCTGGTTGCCTAATGATCATCCACTAAGGAGGGACATTGAGTATTGCAGCAGTACATGCCTGATGCTGGTATACCATAGGTCGAGGCGTGGTCAGCGAATGTCGTGTGTCTTAACGTTCTCACGGTGAGAGAGTTTGAAGATAGCCAAAGGCCAGATAATAGAATGATCCCAGCATGTTCCATCCAGGAGGTAAATCCTGCGAAAATTTCTCTTCGACGTTTTCTAAACTCATCGTATATCCACCTACACCAGTCGCCTATGGCTGAAGATATAGAACAAGGAACAAGTACTATACAAGCTTGTAGAGGATCGCCCAGGTTACAGGGTTACGCATTTTACAACTACCTGCATGGATACACACACGTGGTAAGATAAAGGTTTTTATCTTTATTTTACGATCTTCTTTTTGCTGCTCTAGGGGATTATGAAAGCTGAGAACGGTAAGCATGGCTAGTACTACTCATGATGTACAGCGATGCTGAAGATATACCTTCGGTAACGTAAGTTGCATATATGAATATATGAGGCTTAGTTATCGCACTTGATTCAATTAGGAGAACCTCTCACCCTAGACTATCGGGTAGATATTTTAGATCGTTAATTTTTAACATAGAGTTTCATAAACCCTTCGATTACATCACGTTCAACGTCTTCACGAATGTTTAGGCTGGATCAAAGGGTTATTTTCCCGCGGTTTATAATCGATACGCAATTATACACTCGGAATAGAAAATGTTTACCGCTGTGTTGCCGGAACCAATTGACACATTGATTCAGAAAGATCGAGTATCATACCTCCATCACCTACACGTTACCGTTTCTTTTTTAAAGTATCCGCCTTTCACACGAGAAGATCTCCCGATTGCCAACTATTGATTAGACTAAATTAATGGTCTCCATGTACGTTGCCTAATAAACGCCTATTCCACATCTTGGTAGGAGGGCATCAGGGATTTTCACACCAATTATAAAACGCGTCCATATCAATCTCTTCGATCTCTTTCGCATTCTCTTTCCATAATGTCTTCCATATAAACTCTGTAACGATTTCAAGAACTTCTGGCACGCAGTTCTGAGACAAATCTTTTCTCCCTGAATCTATCCTTGCAATGCAGGATGACGAGTTGTTTCCTTCTTCATTGACAGTATCAGTTGCAAAAATTGTAGGAAATTGAATTTCTGCGACGTCACAACCCGTCATATAATCTATAGTTTTCATGTAAAACTATTGACCTTTCAAGATCAGGATATCGACGGATTAGGCGGGTGACATGAAAGCCTTGATGATGACAATTCGCGCGGTCTCGGCATGATATCTTTGGAGAGCGTATTCCGTAATTTCTGTGGGAATTCTGGTGTATGCCTCTATGGAAATTGAAGCCACGCAGTTATCGCCTTAGCGTACTCGTTGGTCTCTATTGTTCAAAGAAAAATACAAACGAGAGACCAAGACCGCGTGCTTGGGAGTCTCGCGGGCTGCGGCTCGCGTCTCAAGTTACGTAAGTCGCATGCGGTGCCATATTTGGCACCAGGTGTCTAATACAATTTGCATTCATCGACTTTATATGACTTGACAAAACCTGACGGTTATATACACCGGTCGCTACGACCTACCATCTGTACCTTCGAATTGCAATACGAACTTGGTACCCCTTGCCGTATTTCTTATACTCTCTAATAAATCGTTGGTAATGATTCTCGAAATCGTGGATTGGGATTAGGATTAACTCAACGAATCCGAGAGTAACGAGCTTCGAATAAGCGAGCAACGCGAGCGAGGCAATGAAATTTGAATTAGAATGCGTTCGTTGAATAGAACGCATCCCGCTTGTGCGAATGTAAGTTCGTCGTGTTAGGGCCGATGGTAGCCACTGGCGTTGAGATATTACCGCGTTAATAAAGCAGGTGTAAGACCGCGCTCCGCTTACCTCCTCTCGCTCCACCTTTACGTTGGCCAAGCGCTCATCCTGTCTTGATAGCGCGCGCGCGTAAGTCCACGTCGGTGTTAATGCACCCTCGCATGAGCGATCGCGCCCGGCTTCATGCGAGAATAATTCTTAATCTGAGAGCAAACAGCAAATAACTTATTCGGGAGACTTTTTACCCCTTTGGGGAGATAAATTTCGAGACGTTACATTTTTTATTTATTTTTATTTCAACTTTTTTTTTCAATCACTTTTTACACGTCTCAAGGCAGATGTTTGTATCAGCCGCGCGGTTCAACGAGACCAAGACCTTGATATTTAATTGTTATCGCGATGGGGTTCGCACAAGAGGTCATTACCGCTTGTTGATTACTCGCTCGCAGAATGTGAACCCATTACTCACAACCCGCCTAGAGCCTCGGAACCCTCACCTTCGTCATCTTGGAAACCTTTCCAGACGGGTATGTAGGCACATGGTACGATATACTAACGCGCCAGATATACGTCGAAGGTCTTACCAATTAGAGTTATTGAATATTGCAGCCGTGTAGATTAATTAATCGATCAGACATCCATACATGGAACAACCTAACGCCGTCGCGTGCGCTAACAAGCGCTAATTTTTCATAATTTTATACCACAAGCCTCCGGTCAATGATCCCGTATTTTTAATCTCAATGAATAAGGGGGACCAAGAACAACTCGTGTATCAAAACCACAGGCTACGACAAGAGCTGTAAATTTAACCAAAGTCAGAGTTAGAAAAAAGAGTATTCAACACCAAATTTAAACAAATTATATTCATTATTATGAAATTTATGCTAAAAAACTGATTTTTTTTCACACACTCTTGAGGATACATTTGAAAAAAAAATCGAGACTCATTTTGGCGCCAAGTTTAAGCTTTAAACGTTGTCCGCCTACATCATCTATCCTCAAAATACGTATTCGTCGTTGTTCCTTACTTTTTTATTATTTACATGACTTTCTGTTCGGATCAAAAGCGTCCACAACATGTCCTGACCAATGTCTGACCGGAAACTGACCAGTTATCTACAAAAGTTTGACAAACCGCTTCGAGTACCGCTAAATTTTACATTTCTAGTCAAGATTGGATAATTCTTCGTTATTATGGGCCATCGATTGGTTAATTGAATACTTCATGAACTTATGATGTGTGCCTTCGGTGTAGTAGAAACCTGAGGCACAATGTTAAATAATAATATACAGCGGATGCAGTCGGTGAAAGCTGACCTGCTAACTGGCAGAGTCCATCCATCGTAACTCATGCGCAAGGTTGAATGAGAATAAAAATGTATGTATGTACGTTAGTTTGGTTTATCGTGATTACTTCTAGGGGGTTTCACCCTGGTAGTTGTAAAGTTTGTGTTGTGTCAGGTTATGGCTAGTGGTTTTACGACTCTAATCCTGCATCGCGGATACGAAAAAATAGCACCTATGTACCGGTGAAAGTCAGGATGCATTTTCCGTGCGGTGTCGATAAGTTTTCGCATGTGCAACGCGGAAGTGATCCTGCACGACGGTCGGTGATAAAAGAAATGAAGTGGTTTTTACACGGGTAGATAATCACACAAAAGAATGTGTGCTAATTTGATGGCAGGAACGTAGGAACTTGTAAAGTCACTCACACCGTAGGAGTCCGCCTTCGGTCTTGTGAAGAAGGAGTCCCTACAAGCGTTTTACGATTAAAGTTTCGTTATTTATTTTCGCAATCGTCGTTAGATGGGTTGTAAACCGACATTTTCCCCAGCGCTATGATATTTGCGGATTAGTTTAGTGGCTCCATTCCCGTGTAAAACGCGAAAGGCGACCCATTCCTAGTAATTAAGCCCAATAAATGACCGTTCCGAGAGAGACAACCGATTACCAGGGACTATTGCCTATAAATCCAACCTCTATGATTGTTATTCAGGATTTATCTGTCCTACGGAGTAGAGGTACGTACGTGGCTGGCCAACATCCGCCGTATGAATCTTTCACATAACGTAAGTAACGCGTTTGTGTGGTCATTCGTATCGTTACACGAAGTTGTTTTCCATCGCCCCTAGATGCTTTACAGTCTGTGTAAGTTCTTATTTTTATCCCTTCTCATTTTTCTTCCTTACTTTATTCGAGGTGGTTTTACAAACGTAACCGACTACGTTCCACGTGGGTACCGGTCTCGGTCTCGAGCCATTTTCAACGACGAGTAGTAAAATCCGAGGTAGGTAGTTACAGGTGTTGCACGTACACCTCGGGGATAATCTTCGATTGAATTTTTACGATTGACTTGCGGTTCTCGCCAAGAGGTGTTCGAATGAAAGTGACTGACTGGCTACTTTGCGAAAATTATACACCCTAAGGTTACCAGCAGTTGGTGGTTTTCTGCGCCGAGCCGTGATCGGTACCCTTTTTGGATTTATGTTGTATCCCACTTACACGCGAATTTACGAGTGTAATTTTCCCATCGGTAAAACCATAATGGCTTATATAGAAGGTGAAAAAAATTAATTGCGTAAATGTTTCGTTGTAACAAAGATTTCTACACCTTTTTTTTCTTTATTCCTAAAGTCGCTGGGTACGAGAATATAGTCAGTACGGTTTCATACCACACTGTACGGATCATTGTTCGCCTACCTACACCACAAACTCTTCATAATTAAATTCAGTTGCTGAATTGCGGTCTGCGGATTGCGCAGTTTCCATATGCAGTTAATAGAACATAGAATAATTTTAACATCCAACGTAATCAAGAACTTGGCGAGGTACCTGCGACAAGACTAGCCACAAGCATTACTGGTCGCAGATATTGTTGGCGATTTTTTTCAGAAATCTTGTTTCGAGTTTAGAAAAACCAGCTGAAATAAAATTCAAAATTCGTCGATCGTCTAGATTCGACAGTGTAGAAAAAACATTTAAGAAAAAACCGACAACTATTCGTGACCGATACGTTTTGTGGTCAATTTGATCGATGGATGAACCGCATGAACCACCATTTCAATTTAAATTAAGTGTTCAAAAATTGGTTATTTAATTTCATGGCTCTCTTCTTTAGAACCTCAGTGGTAACAGATCGCGTTAGTCGTACACGGTGTGGATGAAAGCTCCGGGGAGCAGACCTGCGTCCGCGACGCAAGTGGTTCATGGGATGCTGAGGTAGTGACCATTTGCATTCAAGTAGTAAGAATTTTTAACTATTATCATAAACTGTGCACCTTCTAGTGGTTCTTGCGTGCGGATGTCGGCGTGTTGTCCAGTTGTCCTTGTTCAACCTCGCCGGGTCGATCGGTCACGGATGGTCAGGGTCACCGGCGGATGGTCATCGTGATGAGAAAAGTGGCACATCGAGAGAATGTAATTAAGATTCCCGTATCCAGCCTCATGATCACTAGGATTTTTCAAATCCTCTGAAAACTCACATCCGGATACCATCCGAGTTCCATAATCCTTTCCCCCTTTTCTTATCCTCTCGAATACCTGCAGGATACTTTGTGCTAGTACAGCGTTTGTGTGAGACGTCTTTTACGTATATGGCAAGAAGCAGCTAGGCCAAGTAACTGTACCTTGCGTTTGCAATGGCAAGAGGTGAGCTTGTCGGCGGTAGACTATTAACGAACTCAAATTAATTATTTGAATAGCCAGCAAATATCCACACAACTCGCTTCGCTTCTTTTTCTCTCCAAGTGTAGCGTATCTTTATATCAGCAATAAAGATTGAACGCTGTCTATTACCTTATCGTTAAGTGGATACGTAGGTACTACATACTTACAGAAAGTTCAGAAAGCTAAAAATATATTTATAGCAGACATGCTATTTTATTGATTAAATTGATTGGGTGATCATGAAGATACTAATAGCACTGCCAAAATTAGTTTCACAGCACACGTGGCCGATTTATGGATCCCCAATTCACGACCGATTTGGTATCTGAACGAATACGATTTTTAAATCGTGCGAATTCAGAGTCTTTCAGAGGTCATTGACTTTACTACACGCGAAGCAATAAACTGTTGGTAGCAGATATTATAACCATGACTGTGAAATCAAAATCGGTTGTGGAAACTGGTCTCCAGCATTGAAACAATATTCATTCATTCCATTCCTCCAATTTTTTGAGTAAAATTACCTCAAAGTAGGTGGAAAATTCCTCGGCTAGGATTTCGTGACGTCATAATTCACAAATGCACTGCCATATTGTCTAGTAGGGAGAGGGTTCCCACAGACGACGCTAGATGGCGGGCTTTGATTCGGCAATATATTGTATTGGAGCGATATATAATGATGTCTGATGTAATTTCACTTAGTATTTGACACATGAATCAGTGTTAGCAACAATGAAGTAAAAAAAACCCGTCTTTATAACTGGATACAGATTTTTTTACTCCACAGTCTATATCACGTGATGTATTCATACAAAAATGAAGATTTATGATCGAGGATAAAATGTTAATATTCTTTTTACTTCGCGCAATCACATTTTCAGGGCCAGCTACACGGAATTTTTCTTTTCAATCTCACATCAAGTGAATTTGGTTCATCGAGGTATCAACTAAATTCCGTTAAGTAAATCGATTTCCTTGGTAATAGACTTTTTTTTAGTGTAGGTATACCGAACGAGTCTAGCAGGGAGTCGATTCGAGTTTTTGTCAGTTGAGTTATGCAAGAGGAAGCTCAGAGGTCAATAATCCTATTTTTTTACCATACGAGCTCAAATGGCTGTGTACGATGAAGCTGAAGCTAGCAGCCATAGTTGGCAGCCAAAAATGCTGAATTCAATTCAAATGAGACATTGAGACCTGAGAATTTGAATTTCGTGGAATATTATGTAAAGGAATACTCCCATAAAATGATATACAAGAATCTGTACTTGGAGATTTTATTCAGGAGAACTTTGAAATGTTTGGCTGCCAACTGTGGCTGCTAGTTTCGGCTTCATCTGCATACGACTATCATAAAAGACTTGTAATTCCACCATAAATTTCTCGTGTGCCATACATTTGCCGAATATAAATTCCTCTCTAAACGACATGTTCATATCTCCTGCCCTCCTCCTGCCTTCGTCCTGTATTATATGTCTGATGGAGAACGTGCCGTTAAAAAATTCAGTACCAATTTTTAGCATCCGACAGCGCGAATGTCGTAACAAATAAATCATAAAAATGAATGGTAATGGAACGAAACTCTCCCGATGGCGATGGAGTTGTAAGTTCCCACCCATCCCTTGCAATCAGTCCTCGACTCTAGGCTATTGCTCTCTGTGCCGAGTCTGCTTCGCTCTACACGCGGAACCTTTGACTCTGAAATGGGGCTTCTATACTTAGAGAGTCGTAGCGACGTAATATTGTTGGGGCCTAACAGCAATTTGCGAACGCGCAGTCAACCCTGTTCTGCATGAGTCCAACCCGGGGTTGTCCTTCGGCAGACGTGAGGTGACGTGTAATTGGCATGTTGCTTCTTGAAGCCCCGCGGCTCCGCTGTTCAAGCCAATAATGGATTCTACGTGGCGTATAGGCACGTGTTACGTCTCTCAGTCAATCGGCTTTTGCGCACTGGCTTCGGCTCTCCACGGCAGATATTGACCGATCCCAGAGCCACCTGGATTTTATTTTGCCAATTTTTGTCTAATCATTGTCTTAGCCTTAGTCATTGGGGATCATATGACCTATAGACGGTAATTTGAGATAATTACGAGGTTTCTTTTGTGCCGATCATAGAGAGCTGGCAGCCTAATTGGATATCGAATGTTTCGAGCGAATTCATCCTCAAGTCTGTCGAGTCATTGAATCATCTTTACATGTTTCAAAACGCTATAATTTATTTATTACCAGTTGGATTATGGGTGAGGTCATTGGCTTCATGCGTAAGAACTCATTTGTGAGAATGTTACAACCTGTTGTGCTCAAACATCATTACAATTGCGATACTACTGCGGCTCTTCATATCTTCGGTTTTATGCACCTCTCATAAAACTGAACAAATAATGTTGAATTATCAAGCAACGTACGGAGAAAGGATTTTTGAGAAAAAGTTCAATCAATTTGCGTCCACACGTGAAGTGGATAAAGTCGGATCGTTCAAGTTCGAGTTAAGATGCTCGGTGGCTAGAAGCGGTCAATCTGTCAGGTTGTAAGTAAAAGTTATTCGACGTAGGTGGGAACTGCAGAGCGTGTAACCTCAGACTACAGCTGTCGCGTGGGTGTAGTACGAGGGCAGCATGGACACGTTCTCGAAAGTGAAATTACGACCGTTACTACGATTACCACTAGGAGGCGAACCCGGGATTAATGGGAATCGAAATTCGATCACACTTCGGTTACTATGAGACCACAAGTTGAGAATTGTGGCCATGGTCGGGGTTGGTCTTTCTGCATTTCCGAGAAAAACTTCGGGTTCTAGAGAACCTGAATTATTCACGTCCCAGGGTTTGAGCAAATTGTGATTTATAACCTGACTTATAGCGAAACTATTGAGATGCAGACTATAAACTAGACATGCAAAGCTTGGAACTTTGTATTCAGGGGTTGTGGACGTAGAGAACGTGGAGGATGTAAACGTCCACAGGACTTCTTCGGCGGAAGAAAAAATGGTTAAACTCATATCCTATGCTGCTCTCTTGCAATTCGTACGTCGGAATGGTGATTTTGTTTCATCCGACACAGCGAAACTTCCGTTGTTGCAATAAAAGTCTAAGTTTCACTCGCATGACACTAATTTGTCTGATTCTAATCTGCCTTTTTAATTATCTTTAATGTTATTTTGTTTTTTGTTGCGGGTAGAATCAAGTCAAACAATATCCTCAGCTTGTGCCATTGTTTTATTGAAATCACTGTTGTACAGTGACTCGAAGATAATTGGGAATCTGTCCCTGAAAATAAAACCGTATAATACATTCTTCTTACTCGAATGTCGCAAACCATACGGCGTACGTCGTTAGATCAAAAGGCTACTTTATCCGGTCTCTGTGATGCAAAGATAGCGACACTTTCGTACGTGTAATTAACGTGCGTAAATAATCCATTAAGTATACACAGAACCCCGTTTCACAGTCTCGATCCTAATTGTCGACTCGACCCAATCTCCGCGTAACATTTATATCAACGTGCGCATCCGACCGAAAGACAAAACACCAAACCGTAATTAAATCCTTGCGCAAACTGGGGCACCGGGCTCCACTGTCCGCACAGGTCAACATTATACTCAGCTTAACGATAAAACTTTACGATACTATAATGTACGAAAGTTAGTGCACGTAGTGGGTCCACTAAGCCGTGTAAAAATGCGAGCGGCTTGGCCCGCCGTTGTTCCATTTTATCGATTCAATTCTCGATTACGTATATCGTTATTATCAGAATCCAAAACGTACAAAGTGATCAGTATTCGCGCCCTCATTCTGCAATTGAGTTCATACATCATAATTATGTCACTGTATATTGTTTATTCAAAGTTCTCTAACGTTTCCTAGAAACTGTGACGTCACTATTCAGTACGACGAGCCTGCGATCTCCTTGAGCTGACTTTCTATTCAGGGAAACGTTATAGTTTCTGTGCAGGTGATTAGACTAATTCGATATCGATAATCTTCTTGATATTATTTTGCTCCAGATCAGTTGATGAGGGTATAAAGTGTTTGAAAATGAATTTTTCTCACACCCGGCCGCAAAATGCCACTTTTCATACCTCTTGAGCGGGCGCAAAACAGATCTTTTCGGCCCTCGGGCGGAAATGTGCTTTGCGCCCGCCTAAGGCGGGCGCAAACGACTCTTTTCCTGCCCTCGGGCGCAAAGTTCCGTTTTGCGCCCGCTCACTCGGTCTGAAAAGAGGCATTTTTGCAGACCAGGTGTTGAGAAAAAAATCGTGTGCAACACGGGCGCAAGGCTATTTTCGGCTTCGGCTTCGGCTCGTACTGCAAATTTCACACTCGAAAAATAGTGTTTTGCGCCCTTGATACACAATGTACTATTTCATATCTTACCATTTCTTTCTAAATCGCGAAAGCCGATTGTTCCTCATTGTCAGTGTCGAGTTCTTGGATTATGCAAAGTAAGATTGTCGTTTGTCGTCGAGGGTCAAATGTCCGTCACAGTCGAATGGTCTGGGATAACTCAATTGACGTTTTATAAACAAATTACTGCGTAAAACGTTACAACGGGTTATAGGATAACGTCTGGTAACATAGGCGGGTTATAAATAGTGAAGGATACACGAAGAGAGCCCCTTTCTTGATGCGGTGCAGCAGGATGCCGGATGCTTTTACATTATTCTTTTCGAAATAAAGTATCGCCGCGGGTTATCTCATCGACAATATACCAAGCCACCATTGTCGACGTGCGAGAGATGGTGCGTAACCGGAGGTAGTTTGCATCAATTATGTTAATATATCTCAGAGGGTCTTCAAGGGCTTTAAGTGTTGGCCTTATAGCCGGACTCGTCTAGGCCGAGCACCGAGCCCCACCCATGGGGATGGGATTCGACGGGGTTTCATTATCTCATACTGCGGTCGTCCGCGCGAGTCCGCACTACCACACTGATAATAAATAGCGAACTAGTGTCTCGGTGGACTCTGATTGATCGATTAAAATTAACAGCGGTACGGACGTCGACCGAGCTCTACGATAATTCAACGACGGTAAACCTTAGAAAAATTAATTACGGGAATTCGCTCTTTGATCCTAGAGATTAAACCCACGAGTGCAGTAAAAATGGTGTGAGCTCAATCACGATAATGTGTACGGCTGACGCCGCGGGGCAGTAAAGTTTGTGCGGAGCTTATATCCCGCGAGGCACAATGCGGCACCATTTGTCATGGTTATTTCGTTTATTTGGCGCTTATTAATTTCAACAACGGTCACAGACGATATGCGTGCGGTGATAAAGTACCATTTGCCCCGCAATGCAGCATCGCGGTTCCAGAGACTCTGATGCAAGGACCAAGATAGAGCGGATATCGCTCGCGGCTGAGACGCTTCGTTTGGCACAGTAGCATGTAAGTGTACCCCAGGTACCTGCGTCGGGATTCCGTGTATCTTTATTCTCGATAAAAAAATAATCAAAGAAAAAACACCCGTCGGCCGATACCGTGCTGCGTAGATCTTGATCGAGATATTCTTTCGAGCATCATCGTCGTAAACGTTGAAAATATGTCGGCAACAGGTTAAAACGTGATTTTAAGAAGGCTATGAATAAAAACTGTTGACACGTTCATTAATTACTCTTGATGGAAAGAATTTTCGGAGAATCCTTTCCGTTATCCGATACTATATCGAGTTTTATTGCTTTCCCCAATCAATGTCAGTCCACTTGTTTTTTCGTTCTGGTCAGAGGATAAAATTGCCTGATGGTTTTAGGTGTAAAACTTGAGTGCAGGTTTTTTGCCATTTTATTACACCGTCATCTTGCAAAATTAGTGCCTATCTCTCGCAAGTTTCACGTCCTCGGAATGACGGTTTTGATGAAAGAAGTGCTAATTATTTGTGAAAAAAAAAACAATCATTGTATAAAATATAAACTAAAAACACGCACCACATGGTGTGTGCCTATTAAATTTTAATAACTAGATCCGCTGCGATTACTCCTGACAGACTATTTATTCTAGCCTAGCCTTGCGATTTTATAAAACAATACCTTAGAACGTAACGTAAATACATACTCGTGTGAAAGTTTAGTCAGATTTACTGAAAACTAGGTACCTACATTGTGAGTTGGCAAATACCCCGGGACGGGATTGTCTATTCGACAAGAATCGCTTGTATTATTTACAGTGAAACTTGTCGTTAGCGGTAAAAAAGTCATTTTAATTATCCCCGTGATCGTCACATTCAGAGACTCGGTCGGGTTTCTTCATTCGTTAAAAAGTCATTACCATCATTTTTGTTTCATCACTTTTTGAACCGATCCCACTGGACCAAGACGAGTCCGAGATATTCGTGACTGAATCCCTTGTAACGGTCAGCGAGCGTTTCTCCAACATTTTTCGTCTCTGTTTATTCAAAGATAAAACCTGGAGGTCACGTGCATACGGTACCTTCATATTCACCCACCGACCTCAAGAGAGCCGGGAGGAATCTCCGAGCTCGATGTATGAAAAAATTAACTGTAAAACTTCGACCAGGGTCCAGGTGCGAAGACCAGGAAGCATTCGGTTCGAGCTGCATGCGATAACTGTACATACCCTACCTGTTATACTGCAGTCCAAACCCGCCGACTGGCTAAACTTATCGGTATTATATCTGCTTGTTAGCGGTTCAAAACCTGATGTTTTATCGTTTCACACTTTGCAAAGGGTTTTTATTTTTCCTCCTTCTTTACTTATGATTTACTCTCTACCAGATCCTGGAACCCTCAGGATTCTCATCTTGCCTATCTAGTCGAGATGATCATTTTTTGCTGCCAGTTGTAGTTTTCAGTTGTAACCATGACTATTGAATTTGACGGGAAAATTCATCTTCGTACACTTTTTACAATTGAAACTAGTCTACAGCATCATCACAAGGTTTCACAATTTAGTTCAAAGTGAATGAAACGAGTCACCTGGACAAAAACAATCTCTGATCAGTCGTGACGTCAGAATTCACGATTCCACCGTCATATTTGAATAAAATGACGTATTCTTCGATATAGAAAGCGAGAACTATGGGATATACAAGTGTGAAACATGCTTTAAATTGACGATGTATGTTCTATTCCAGCGATACAATGTTGAATATTTTGCAACAGTTTACGATACAATTCTTGAGAAACCCCAATATGATAATCCAACGGATGAACAGTCAATTGTTAGGAATCATTGGCATCCTAATAATGAGGTTGATTCTCTATAACTTTCAATTCAAGGGTAAAAAACATTTGAAGTTTATTATGACACGTAATTTCCTCCAATTTCCGATTGCATAGATTGCATAGATACAATGTTGAATATTTTTCAACAGTTTACGATACAATTCTTGAAACTAATATGATAATCCAACGGATGAACAGTCAATTGTTAGGATGACCCTTCTAATGGCCCAGGGTTGATTCTCTGCAGCTTTCAATTCAGGGTAAAAAACATTTTGAAGTTTATTATGACCACGTGATTTCCTCCAATTTCCGATTGCATAGATTGCATAGATACAATGTTGAATATTTTTCAGCAGTTTACGATACAATTCTTGAGAAACCCCAATATGATTAATCAACGGATGAACGGTCAATTGTTAGAATCATTGGCATCCTAATAATAGGGTTGATTCTCTATAACTTTCAATTCAGGGTAAAAAACATTTGAAGTTTATTATGACACGTGATTTCCTCCAATTTCCGATTGCATAGATTGCATAGATACAATGTTGAATATTTTTCAACAGTTTACGATACAATTCTTGAAAAACCCCAATATGATAATCCAACGGATGAACAGTCAATTGTTAGGAATCATTGGCATCCTAATAATGAGGTTGATTCTCTATAACTTTCAATTCAAGGTACAAAACATTTGAAGTTTATTATGACACGTAATTTCCTCCAATTTCCGATTGCATAGATTGCATAGATACAATGTTGAATATTTTGCAACAGTTTACGATACAATTCTTGAGAAACCCCAATATGATAATCCAACGGATGAACAGTCAATTGTTAGGAATCATTGGCATCCTAATAATGAGGTTGATTCTCTATAACTTTCAATTCAAGGGTAAAAAACATTTGAAGTTTATTATGACACGTAATTTCCTCCAATTTCCGATTGCATAGCTCATCGGTATTTGAGGTTGTTTGTTTTATCGCCGTTTCACGAATAGCTTTACTTCGATTTGCTCAACGTTTTGGAATAACATTCTCTGAAAACTCGTTTGCGAGGACCAGCATCTCATTCTCAAGGTTGTTCAACTCCCACGTGTTGGTGGAATGAATGTGTTATGACCTCTGTTCATAGATCACCACACCACCAGGTTAAACCGACAAGGAATTAATTATCAATTTTATTGCTTCGAAGCTCGATTTCTCAAAACATTTTTTGGTCTTGTGGGTCTCAAAGTTTATGTTAGCTTTTATCCTCATTCACAATGTTTTCATATGTATCATCACGTGCGTATTCTGTTATATGTAGTCTGTTTATTAGTCATATTATTTTAAACTGTTTTCGTAGAACCATTGCGTACATGTGTGCTTAGCCGTGTGTGGTCATATGAATATATGTACGTGATATTACGGCTGTGAAGACTGAAGTCAGTAGCCTCGTCCCACTTTCTTACCGTTCGCAAGTCGCTGATTACCATGATAATTAGCCCAAGAAAAAAGGTTTTATCTTCTTTTTTTCTCTCTATTTTTCCTTTTCATGTATACGTTGTACAGAAAATGTGTAATTTTTTTCTCGTTCCTTTTATTTTTCTTTTTTTTTATCAACCGAAACGCCTTATTCAGCTCGTTGCTAATTGCGTCGTCGTTGTTTCTTTGCTAATCTGTAAGTCCTCAATTACCAATTGTGAGTAAGTAACACTTGTCTTATATGTTCTGTGGTTCACAGGCTTAATTTTTCCTCAATTCGTTTCGTCACTGCCATTAAAATATTTCCAATTACAAGACAAATATTTCCAAAACCAACAAAGACTATAAATTTATGTATCCAATCTCCGAAGACAGCGACGAAAAATAATCGATATCCTCCTCATTTTTTCCTTCTCAACCTTCTTTTTGTGGCCCCTAAGCACGAACAGGCGATGGGCAGACCCTTAGTCCGGAATCTCCCTGTATCAAAACGTAATTATAGGTTTAAACTCGTAGTCTGTATGAACCGAAGAAATCTTATGCGTTACAGGGCTTTACTTACTCGGTCTGGCTCTTGCGGTCCATTTGTTTGAATACACGGACCTCACAGAAGTCTCGAGACTACATTAAACATTTATGTAAATAAAGAACCGATGCGGGTACTACCGATTTCGTATCAAGATCGAGGGGAATATCTGAAGAGATATTGTACAGCAGAGGTTTAATTTTTACCATCGTTTCGTTACAATACTGTTTTCACGTTGTGAAATCGTCGTACGTCTTGATTTTCGCATAATTATACCGCCTCGATGAGGCCCAACGGCTGTTGGTTCATCGTGATGCGAAAATAAGTACATGCTCAACAGTTTCTTCGAGGTGAAATCTGAAACTTTGAATTATGAGAGGAAGAGAAGGATTTCGCCTCGTTGCGAGGGGGGAGGATTCGTCCTAATTAGAAAATACGATAATTGCAGTTCTACCACAATATTCAATCCACGGCTATAGTTCTTCTGGTGAAAATCGGTAACGTTGAACGATGCGGTGCTGATGCGCGAACAGTTTTTTTGTCGTTACATCGGTTAGCGTTCGGTTATGATTGTTTTTAAGGGCGTTCAACTTTGGACACGGTTATTTCACGCAAGATTCTCTTAACCAAATGTTTCTTCAGCATCACAATGTACCACTTGAATGGTCACTCAGATTACATGTAAATTCCAGTTAAAAAACACGAAAAGTATATGAAAAAAAAAAGCAATTCAAACAAACGGATTATTTTTGGTACTCTTTCGAGGAACCCGTTTCAGCATTATTGGAGATACACATAAAAATCCTCCTCGGTCAATGATCCGAGGTAGCACGTTGTTTCATAGACGAAATATTTATTCAATCTTTCGTCATTGTGGATGTGAATTCGACTATATTATCATCGAACAACTTTATCGATTACATCAGGAAAAAATACCTCCTTCGATAATCGCGTCATATAATCGCAGTCTAGAAAGTGTCAATCTGTATAATAAATGATTAAGGTGACACGGCACGATCAGGGTTACGTCAAACTTTTGAAACGTTATTTGCTCCTAGCATATACTTGCTCTTATCGAAATGACACAATTTATTTGCGTACGGTAACAAAAACCGTTCACTTTGACAGGCTCAGCGAAATGCCAATTGAAGTTTTGGTGAAAGTGAACAAAAGTGAACGAAATAACATCAATCACTCTTTTGATTGTCGGTATGAAAGATACTAGCAAAAAAGAAAGAAGTGACATGCCGAACATGCGGCAGAGATCGGCTAGCTTTTGTTCATTGGTATATTTATAATTGAAAGCCTGACTCCAGTTTCAACGAAACAAGCCTTTGTACAGCATAATTTCACAAGTACTACATCTAGGCAGAGTTGAGGCCTAATAAGCGAGGATCCACTAATGCCATAATGCCATAATGCCATAACTGGTTTGACAAATCCGCACGGAGAGAAAATACTGCTGCAGGACAGTGACACTGGTGAAGGAGTATCTGTGCAGTGTTTATAATGCGTGGATGCCACCACCTTCTTCATTGGGTACATCAGAGAAACACGCACCTACCAATCACGATAAAATTACCGGTTGACAATAATTTCTAATACGCAGTCTGTGCGATGAAAAGTAAAAAATTTAAAAAAAAAATGTACTTTGGAGGGTAAAAAGTTTATGAATAATTCACGTCAATTATTTTTCTACAATTTACTTCGCAATATTATACTAATGCATGAAAATTATCATCTAAGAACAGGTCTGAATCGTCACCCGTTATTACTTATCAGTTTCCAGCCCATCCGCATAATCATCATCGTCGTTCTTGTTCCACAAATTGTTGACTTGTTATTTTCCTGTCTTTCAAAGTCACACGAACGTTTTTGTGCAGGTAAAAAAAGCGCCATGTAGGCTCTAGGTGTGGACTGGAAACACGCGTTTCAGCTTTTTATTTGTGTAAAAAAAGGAAAACGAATTCCCACGCCGATCAACGGCGAATATCAGAGCTGTGTCGCCGTAGTTGTTAGTTGTTACTCGTTACTGGTTACTCGATACTCGTTACTGGTTACCGGGTACCCCATACGCATCTCGGAGAGCTAGGATACTTTCGCATCATAAATTCATGATATACATTTCCCATACTACGTTAAATAGCAGCTCCTCATCCGGCGGTCAATATTTATCCGGTAAATTGAATCTTGAGCCCGTATGATGCGGGCGGTATGTCAGTTGGAAAGTAAAAGTTGTGTCCATAACACACTAACACAGTTTGAGCTTTTCTCATTTTTTATATGGTTCATTTATTTATTCATTTATCGATTCCTGGTAGCAAACCGGTGCAGGCTGATCCGGGACGGTCATTTATCGTCGGATTTTACTACAGTCAAGACTGTAATTAAACGTAGATACTTCGGATAGCTGAGTGCTGTGGCCTAATTAAGATTGCCCATTTTTGTTTCAGGTTCGTACACGCATGCAACTTCAATCTCGATCTTGTAGAGTAAGAACGCGAATAAAGGTAGTCCGCAGACTTCGACCGTAGGTAAGGTAAGTTTATCCTCGTTATTCCTTGGGGGTATATTTTTATCCATTGCAAGGATAACGTTAATAGTGCAATTCTTTCGGTCGGTATATAACCGCCCGTCCAATAGTTATGGCTCTTCCACTGATTGTGAGCATGATCTCTTTGCGGCGAGCCGTACGGGGCTCGTGTACCTATTAATTATTTCGAATCTCTATACTACTGTTGAAAATCGGTTTACTTATTATGGAATCAATTACCCGCAGAGGGTGAATGGCGGAATGGAAGAAGGCTTGAAACAAATTGATGGCAGTTCCATTATTATAGTTAATTTACAATCCGTTATGGCAAGTCAGGAACGAACTCTTGTACTCCCTTGAATTCAAGTCCCCATCATTTCCGATTTCTTTCTTTCATTCTTTTTTTTTTGCTTTTCTTTTGTACAGAATTATAACCGGTTCTTAATTCAACCAGCTTGGTTTTATGCTTCCATTTTTATACGACAAACACAATCCATTCAATGTACAGCTAGAAAGCAATACCAACTTTCAAACTCGACCACGTTACTTGAAAATTCAACCTTTCTCCATAAATTTACCGATTCTGACGGGTTAATCAATATCGAAGTCAAGTACTCTGAAGTCTATTGCCCATGAATTTCCCATCAAACAGTTTGATCAACGGTGTAGTTTCAATAGACGAATTTTTTTTCACGGCGCAGTTCATCCTTCAAGGAGAGACGTTTCATTTTTACAAAGCAGTATCCGGTTGTTAGGTGTCGTTAAGTGAAGAACCAGGTCATAAGCGTCATCCTGAAAACCATTACTTGATACAACTATAAAGATTATGGGCGGAAAAACCGCAAGTAGAGATAAGAACAGACGTTCGCGGCTACATTCTGAGGTCTGCACAGCAAGTTGTGAAAAAATTCACTTCGTACCGGCCTCAGGATCTATTCTTTCATTTCTTGTATTCGAGTATCGACAAGAGGTTGTAATTCATAGAACGCGTAGATGGCTTATCTTGGCAAAAAAATAACCTAGTCAAATACACGAGTACAAATTCTGCTCACACGAAATAGATTCTTCGTCAGATATCGTCCGCGTCTCGTGTCCCTGAAGAGAAAAATGGATCAAATCCGAACGATAAAGGAAGGACGGATGTCTGTCGTCTCCGGGTGCCGGTGTCGGAGTCTGAGCTATTCCAACGTTACTTTTTATTTTGAAATAACAAAAAAAGACAGTGAAAAATAAAAGAGAGGATAAAAACGAGTTCCTCGGTCGGACATTCTTCCCGCGACAATTCTTCTTCTTCCATACCTACCTACCCGCGACATCTATAGAATCTGAGGAATTTACGGTTCTCAGTTCCCAGTTGCACGTTTTGATCTATTTCAACGAATCGCATAATATCTCGCGGTTACTGGAATATAATAGTATACCATGATAGGTCTGTGAACCGCATGTGTGCACGAGATCGTGACGATGATTGGTTCATTTACTGCGCGATCGTTGATAGCCTCGGGCTTCCCTCACCTTGGTACCTACCCGAACTGATCCGATGTAATACCGTTTTATCACCGCAATATGTACCGGTTACATGTATTTTTTTCTTCTTTATCAATTTCTGATCGTTATTGATGGGACAGAACGTGATTATTATACTTTATATGACAGCGGAAGCATGGCGCCGCCATCTACCCAGACTAGGATTGGTCACGTTCAATGATTCCAAAACAAACAATTATATAAATTCATTTTTCTGTGCAGTGTAACCAGAAACGGAAACAAGACTGGATTTGTGAAAGAAATTAGATAAATGAAGTAAAGATAATTTTCATCTGTTGCTGAGACACGAGATTTCGAAAAACATGTTTTCGAGTGGGAGGAGGACAAAAGCAATCTTTCAGAGGAAAAGTTAGTGTTTCAGGAAATCCATTCAAGTTTTCTGTCAACAAATTTGAATAACAAATTCGTATTTCGTATTGAATAGTGATTAACAGGAATTTAAAGTGAATCGAAAAAAAAAGTTTTGTAGATTTCCTGAAACCCAAATTTATGACAATACATAACGTAAAAACTCAATTTTTCAATCAATATCGAATTCCCATAGATTCTTAACTCATATTTGACTCATATTTGAAATAAAAATTCGGAACTCATAAAGGTTTAATTTTTTTTACTAGAAAATGAGTAAACAAAAAATTTATTAAAATCTCATGTACATAGGATAACCGGTAAGTAATATCACCGGTAATACAGTGTGAAATAAATTTTTTTTTCCCCACCGAAATTGAAATTCGATTCTTGTACCATCCTGGACAGAAAAATTCAAGGATCGGCAAATGTGTGCAGATTTCGTTTGATATCGTCCCAAAATCAATCAGATTTTTGTTGGACGGCCACCCAGTATTCTCCGATCGATCAATATCGATCATACGTCAGTAATTATTTCATTTCCTGATCACTCGAGATTCGCATGAATCCTATATATAGTAAAAATAATTGATAAATGAAGACACGCGTAGCTGCAGTAAGGGAGAAGCCTCACCTGGGGGAACGGAGCGTAGCAGATGTGTGAAAGATAGTAGGAACGGTATGGAATATCGCACGGTGACTCGGGTCCAGGAGTTGCCCGGGGCTTATCTCGACCGCTAACTCATGTCATACGCCGGCTTTTTAGTCACCGTTCCGCGGGTACGTTAGTCGCGTATTCGTAACACGGTATGAAATAGAAGATCTCGCGTGTGATCCTTATCGGATAAATCCTGGTCGCCCTTGGTGTCGAGCTTTTGATATCGGCCTCGAGGGTACGTCAAATGTAATTTAATTACACGAATAATAACACCGACTGACGAAGAACACTGCTCAGACTGCAGTAGGACGCTAAAATTTACGAGACAGTCGCATTATTTATGAGGGCAGGATGACTTTGTGCTAGATGGAAGAGAAGATCCTTGATGGAAAAGAAGAGGAGAGAATAAGAAGGAAGGTACTCGCGGTGTCTTTAAATAAATTGACTTACACATGGGTAATACTTGCGGGTGACGTAAAAAAATCCAAGGCACCCAGACTCTTGGTAGCTACCAAGTCATGTTTAAGACATGAGTTCTTGGCTCGGAGATGCAATGAATAAATGTAAATTCAGCCTCGTAATAATTGCCGGACGAGTACCCACCACTGTAATCACGTTAATAGCTGCCCCCTTTCTTTCTCCCTTTACCTCCCGGTATATCTCCCGGTATCTCCGTATCTCCGTATCTCCGTTCCCCGGACCCCCTGTCAAGCGCGATAACTGCCATTGCCATTAATGGTGTCTTTTATGAGGTTCTATTCTTGGGTCAGGACGAACGAGCGAGTGGAGTAAACATTGGCTGATTCTCAACGCTCCATACGCTAATCGATTAGGCCTTTTATGGTAACGGATTCATCGACAAGGTATAATATGCAAAACGCTGGACAATCGGGAAAAAATCACTTCATGGACGTTTCCGCGCCGTTTCCTTGGATTAATCAGAGATTCACATCTGAAGATCCTCATCCGAGACGAATTACGCCTTGATAAATCAATCGCGCCTACTTCAAGCCGGGTGTTTATCACGGTCTGAGGTCAGACGTGCTTCCTTCCGGCTTCTGAAGGAACTGAATATAAGCCTGATAGTTGTTTCAATGCAAGAACACCGAGTACTCGGGAGGATTTTGGGAGAAACGACTGGAAAAAGTTTGCAGAATTTCTCAACGACGACATCAATTAAAGTGAAGTAAAGTCGGCTCGGTTTTTTATCGTTGAAAAAGGTTTTTTCTATCCTCAGATTTTATGCCCTGTCGCCTCTTATGGCCTGTGATTTTAAAGCACGGGAGTCGCGCTACCAACACATTCCTGTGGCTCCTTTGACTATTACGCGGATTCCTTGCGGATTCCTTTACTCTTCGTGAGGTTCTTGCGAAGCGCCGTGTGTTGCCATTGCGGTTATTCACCTTTATGAAAACTCTGGTGCAATATGTCGGATTCGCATCAGTTTTAGGCCACATCAATGTTAATTTGGAAAAATCAGCAAGATGACTTCGAGGACGATGAATGACTAAATAATTTGGTAATAATGTCACGTCGTCCACGAATGGGAGGATGTAGCTTCGAGGAACTACAATCCCAGTGAGGGCTCCCTGTTTCAGCAAAGAGTCGATACAAGCTTCCTGTGAGGATGGAGGATAAAAACTCGTGTTGAATATTGATCAGGATGAATTTCGTGAGAGATAGTAACGGCGAAGGGCAAAAGTGTCGCGGTCCGTTTTGGCCGAAGCATCGAATCCTCACTTGAAACCCGCGCGATTCTTGAAATTATACGATAAAACGTGTCACGGAAAGCATAAATTTTGGAATCGACGATGTACGGCGATTGAGAATCTGAAAATCATGACTGGCAAGACTAAGGCGTCTGACGGTGGCGAAGAGTGCGGACCGTTGTTTGGTGTCGTTTAAATAAACATGAAGCTGAAAGATGGCCCTGTACCCACATATAGTAACACTCTTCAAAGTCATGTCGAGATTACAAATTGGGGATTAGAATTTTCTTTAAATGTAGCCTTTTTTCTTTTCCGGTGTTTCGATTGTTCCATGAAGCGTCTCTTCCTCGCCCGAAGAATTTCACTACAAGATTAAGATAGTCGAGGCATGAAAATGAAAAATTCCAACTACGCACCATCCAAGTTCTTCTCTGCGAGTCAGGGTAGTCCGCTAATTGTAAGTTAAACATATAAACGCTGCAGAACACCGCCCTGCAGTAGGGTGAGGAGGCAATCAAAGTTGTTCCTTCGCTGAGGATAAGACAAGACGTCACTTATATCATCCGTCAATGTCAGAGACGCTACTGCAGTCTATGCTCAGGCATGCCGAAAGCCCTTCCACGTAGCTGTAGGTACCCACACGTAACCCTACGCAGTGCGCAGTATTCCTCCCAGTGGTTATCGAGCACGGCTGAATTTTCTACACCGCATGACGTATGCCACGACCACGGTTCGTTTTATTTCCAATTTACGACAGGAAGTCATTACTGGATGGAGATTCACCGTGCAGAGGGTGAAGGGCAATTACTCGTGCGAAAAGAACACGAATCGCCTTTCTTACTTCGCGTACAAAAACGTTGATTGTAAACTAAACTCAGGCAGCCATACCGGCGCACAACGGAGCTTCCAATCAAAGATCAAGTTCGTATGAATGATTCAAACTGCGTTTACAACGACAATTACACCAGCATCGCTCTCATTTTCATTTTCTTTCATAGACAGAACCGTGGCTAAGAAACCGTCGCGGTTCATGGGAACCGGTAACAGGGACTGGCGACAAGAGCTCGTAGATATTGAGGGTATATATTATATGAACCTGTAGCACTGCGGTACCGTGGTGAAAATTAATGGGTTTAGTAATCTCAGACGGGCAATTTCACTCTTTCCACGTAGGTTTTATAACTTGCTGGTTAAAGGCGATATCAAAAGAAACAAATAAAAGTCAAGAAAAAATATATTCCCTTTGGAATGCCGCGTACCGAGCAAGCAAAACTTCAATCCTTCTTATTTCAGTCTCTCATTGCAGTTTTCTCGGAGATCTTGACGCTTCTGTTTTTCAATCCCGAAGATCGTAATACCTCCCGAAATTACGTTTACCCACAATTGGAAGAATTTCCCTTATTTCTCACATCCTCCCATTGTCACGAACCGGAAAAAAGTCACCCTGAGGGAATGTGTACCGCAACCTGCATCAGATAGTTGCGGGATGTAAGGCCTTATAGGATGGTGGTAAGGGGTGCATCCTTAAAAATCACCGACAATGGTTAGCACGAAGAGCAGAGAGCAGATGGCAGCGGAGGCTTTGGGTAATTTACGATTTTGTCCGTGCCTTCGGTAACTAGTACCCTCAACATCCTCGAGCATCGCAACTTCTTCTGCAGCCCAGGATTCCAAACCCTCGTCTCGCCAGGTGCTAGAGTAGGTATCCTACATGGAAATTAATTGACGCGATATCGAAATTTTCGCCATTACCATTAATCAGTGCACGCGCAGATATATCGCGGAGGCGAGGAGATGGATTTTTGCCAAGAGCTGGCTGGACCCTTTCGCTATTAGTTGCTCATCCTTTGTTTGCAGGTGCGGCCACGATACGCATGGACGTCGTTCCAATCAACGACGATCCAGGAACGTACGGGGTCCGGTACACATACGACGCATTCTCGAGGGTTTGGTTCCCGCGGAGGAGTAATTAGAGGAGATTAAAAAGTATCTTAACGATCGTTTATTGTAGACCGCGGTGTAATTATCTATTAGCGAAGGGGACCCTCCGGCGCGGGGCAGGAGGGCTGAGAGTTAACTCATGAGGGAAAGAGGAGGCGAGCAGGGGACGGTACGGGTTCGTTGTATTCGAGACAGACTCCTTATAGGACCGAAGAAGCTGCATCGCGGCATTGTCCAACTCTTTTTTTATTCCCCCTTTGAGGTCTAGGAGAGAATCTCGCGTGCAAGTTATATAACAAAATGGCTGGCTATATGTTGCAGTAGTGAGACACAGTGGCTATAATACGCGTCTGCGCTCCAGTCGTACGTAAGGAAACGAACCTCCTAGTGTCTTCTCTATGCCTTGCGTTAGGCTAGGTTAGGTTGGCTTAGGCTAGGTTAAGTCGCGGTTCGCTCTTGGGTCTATAACCCAAGAAGCCGAGAAGAAGAGAGGCAGCAGCCGTAAGCTTGCCGGGGAATGCCAACCCAACCGTGGATGCATAGAAACGGGTTATCATCCTATAGAACAAAGATCATGCCAAAAGAATCCAATTATTACTCCTCAGTCACTTCCGGTATAAACTCCATCATCCCCCACCACATTCGTGCCCAACTACAACGTCATCTTCACACAGTTCATTGAACAGATGTGGAACCGAATCCTTATGCAGATGAGACGACAAATTCACCCGTGAGGAAAAAGAGGTTCGCTAGACTGCATAAGCACAGAGACGTCCGTTTTTGTCCGAATCACCTTATGCCTGTAGTGTTGGAATTCAGTTGAAGATATGAACATTTTGGAACTCGACTAGTTTGCGAATGCGGTGTCTTTGGTGTTTGATTCACTAACGATACGAAGACATTGTAATCGAACTGATACGGTATGGTTGAGTGACTAGTGAGGATACGAATGCTTCAGCCGATGAGCACCCGCGGTAGATACTCGTGTCCTGGACTCCGTCTTCCGCAGGTATTTTCTAGTACTGTAGAAGCAAGAATATAACCATAGCTGGTGAGAGCCCTGGAGGCTTCTACCGGGTAGTAAGTGCCGCGTGGTGGCATGGACTACGGGAAGGCATGCGCAGTCGACTAGAATAGTTTCAATTTTTTTTTTTGTTATTTTTATATATTTTTCTCTATCTCAATTCTCTTTTTTCCTCCTCCTCCTCCTCCTCTTTCTCCTCTCCACTAGTTTATACCTTCACGATTCCCCCGGGGCAAAATGGCGGTAAATCAAGCCATGACGTTTTCCGGTACAATATTCTTCCTCGAATGGTTATGGCGGTTCGGGCGCCGCACCAGACGAACGGACACGTCCTGCAGAGATAGGATCCCCCAGTAAGTTGTTTAACCGCGTATTATGTATTATGCGTGAACCGTTTATGTTTCCTTCTGTAAAGTAGCCTATCTACCATCACGTATCTCCAAAACGAATTGAGACGTTTACCATTCCATACCTGAATATGATACACATACCTCGGCAGCTTCTATGTCTCAATAGATTAAAACAATGCATGCGGTATTGAAAGGTCAGATCCTCTCGGGATCAGAAGGACTCTTCGTCTCCTGGTGCATAAAATTCTTCATTGTGTTCGAGACGGTGAACGTAAACGAGGTTAACGGGTCCACGAACCAACTCTTCTTCAGCTTCATTTTGCGGTGAGATTCAGAAAGAACGAAACGCGTCAGCGTCGCACATCCTCCACCGCAGACGCTATGACTGTGGTCTGCCCACGTTAGTGGATGGCCCATTGTGTGAGTACGATACTAAACACAATACATGAGACAAGAACAGAAGAAGTTGTCGGTACCCGCGGTCTGACTGTCCCAAGGGAGTACGAGCAGATGAATCAGAACGGAGTCTTAACGCTTCTGCAACAGCATGGTACAACCGTAACTTGCTAAATATTCAATTGCTCATATTCTCAGAAGGTGAAGGGAGAAGATGTACTGTCTAACCTTTCTCCTCGAGATTCCAAGAAATATTCCACTGTTTATCGATTCGGAACGCACTCACAAGATCCAGGACAAAGCAGTTCTCCTCGTGGTTCTGATTGGCTTTCATCTTCAGTTTAACGGCGAGGCAGTCTCACATTTCACGGAAGATTAATTCGCAGTTTGATTGCTCGGAGGCAGTGGCAAGGTCGCCGTGATCCAGGTTCTCCAGTTCTGGTGTTTAAATATTCTCCAGGAATGGTCTCGATCGAGTGTTGCGCAACATGGCGTACGTTTAACCTGGAAACACTTAAGCCTGTCAACCACTAGGACCATGATCATTACTTAGAGAGAGCCCAGCCGGTGGCTTTTCTAGTATGTCGCCCTTCGAATAGATGCGGTCTTTCGACTTACGACACTGCTAAGTGCTTCGAACGACCGATGTTTGTTTGCCAAGTTATATTTTTCTCCCATAACCATCGTGGGTCCCGGGAGGCTAGCCTACGTTTACACTACCGGATGGACTGACTTCTTCTTCTTACTACTTGCCTTACCTGCTACCTGCCGAGCCAAAGACATTGATCCGAGGTCACAAACCTCAAGCAACTCCCTGAACCGACCCGTTATACACTCAACAGGTTTGCGTCGTAACGCCGACTTGCTATTTGGACTTTAAAGTGTCGTAAAGATCGTTCATCTCTCACAGTCCAGTACAGTAGGTTCAACAGATGCTCCAAGCAGAGACTCGGATCTTCAAGATCAAAGCAGTCTCTTACTGATTGGGTTTGACACACATTTTTTTCAACGCTGCAAGCACAAAGTTCGGCGACAAAGTAATGGCCATACATCAAGCACGCCATCTGTAACGTCATCCGTAGCACATTTTGGATTTCAGAACAAAATTTATCGGCCATTCTTCTGGCTTCTGATCAACGACTTGTAAATTGGACGACGTTGCAGCCCAACCTACTTCTGTACTGCATTGTAACCAAACCCTTTAATTCGTGAGTGATGTCGGCGATTAATACGCCAACGCTTCTAGTGGTTGACTTTCGCACCCTGGTACAAAGGTACGCACAATTCTAGTCAGGTGCGTCGTGTCGCGAAAGATAACGTGGGCTGTGCAAGATATATGGGGGGCCTTTAGTCCCTTGTTGTCTCGCCTCGAGTCTCAGGATGTGCTGAGGGTCGGCGTGTTTAAACAGCTACACGAAGAGGTAGGCAGGCAGGGGTTCAATTAAAGCCGAAAGAATTAACCGTCAGAATGGTATAATTAATAGTATGTCTTATTGTCAGAGAGTTAGGTGGGTAGAAGTTATTAGCCGTACGAATGGAGAGAACAGAAAACCTAAGGTTATATCGACCTTATGCAGTTTATTGTTTTCGCCTGATCGGACGAAACCTTTTTCCTCGAGCTCTGCAACAGTATAGCCTTACCACCTTTTTTACGAGCCTGATCGAACCGAGGGTTACCCCAAGTTATCGGCTTGTTTTCTAGAAGCAACTTTACCGCTGCTATCCCTTCGGGAATTCGCAGATTCCTAGCGAGCTTATGGCAAACGTCAAGGACTACACGGCGCCCTAACTGCGCCCCCCCTATAAACAAACTTGTGAGGCTTAGAAAGGAGATCCGCGAACAAGCCGATCGCCGATTCGTATACTTTATTAATTGCTATGGGTTCCACTTTATTCTCTTATTTGGCTTCCAGACTACAAGCATTTTGGCTCAACTATGCCATTGTGCAGCTACAAACCGGCGGTAAATTCAGATTGAACACGTGGGTGGTACTGCAAGAGATTTTCACCTTCGACACTTTGAGATGTTCGCAATTGTCGGTGGTCAGTAGAAAACCTGTAGAGCCATCCACGCTGTAACTCAAATCGACAGTAGCATCCATTTAGTTGAGAAGGCTTCGGGGAGATCGGAATCAATGATTTACAACAACCTCCTAGATCTCCCTGTGGTCTCCTAAGCTCCCCCTTACTTTCTGAATGTGGGTGTAGTTGTGCTACACTCCCGAAACATCTCATTGAATTTCCGTTGCCTGGAGCCCCGATGGGTTCACTTCGAGTTGAATGGGTCTCCATGTATTGTGGATTCGAAAAAATAAATTCAAAATCGAAGGTACCAGTTTGGTTGAATGACAATGAGATGCGGTACGCGCGTGTAATATGGTAATACGGTAAATCTATGTATAGAACCCAGAGGTTTACAGGATCATAAGATCACCGCACCTAATTGTAAGTAACATTTACGACTATAAGCCTGATACAAACCTTCCCATAAAACTGTTGAGCAAATAGTTTGACTGTGAGGCACCATGCGTTTTCGTCGACCATTCTTTTGGATGAGTCCGGGCATGAGTCATACCGAACTCTTCTGTGATTTGCTTTAATTCACATAAATCGGAGCTTTACTACCTTGGTCGAGTCTCGGTTATCCGTCTCAAGTTCAGCTGCTCTAAATCATTGCCCTTGTCTCACGGCCCGAGGGACGAGCAAATTTCTAATCAAAGATGGATGACCAGTAGCTGTTGCGCTATAACTGGACTATAGTGTAGTTGGTTAGTTCGGAAAGATTGCACGCTCGTTGTGACATCGTTGAATCAAGTCGATTTTTTGTATCATTACACAAGTCATCGTCGCGGTCACCTTTGAGAGAATTCTCCGTTCACTATTATATCTGACCGGACCGGAATACAAATTCGGAAGGTAGAATTTATAAGCTTGTTACACCACTGTGGCGATTATGTGTGTTTTGACGAGAGGTGACGACGACAAAAAAATCTTATTACGAAACTATACCGAGCCAGGTGTAGTGTAGGAGCTGCTAACACAATAGTAGTCGCTTAAGGGCACACCATGAATGGACCAAGAGGCTAACGGTGTTCGTTTTCAGGAAATCATGTTAATTAGAACTCTCGCTGCTTAACGTACTCAAGTGCGCTTTAAGCCCAGAATTTGTCCAACAGGAAGATGACGGGACAAAAAACTCCGGTGAGTTGTTTCGCCTACAAAAAATCCCTCAATGTTTTTCATTGCACAATATTACCGTTAACGAATTCCTACGCTGTTATTTCCTGCAGACAATTTTAAGCGTATCCTCAATTCCGTGCATGCGGTACAAAGGAATGAACGCATACTATTCGGTCATCGAAAATTGAGTTTGTAATTCCTATTTACTCAAGGCAAGCTCCTTGAACTCAAAGTCAGTAACACCTGTCCACTCTTCATTACTCAGCTGAATAACTTTCATTCCTTATTCTGTCTCGCACGTGCCAGTTTGGGAGGCGCAGGGTCGAGGTTTGGTAAAAAACAAACGCTTCGATTAGTGCTGACATGAAAAACACTTAGGCCGATGCAAAACCGCGATGAAAATACAATCAAAGTTGAGAAAGATCCACCGTCTGGTAATTTACTCGCCAACGAGACTTTATAAATCAGACCATAGAAGCCGACTCTGAACGGTAATCAAGATCGGTGATAAAGTGAAGGAATTGATTGTAACTGAAGCTGAGTGAACGAGACTGAATGCTCTTCCAGTGAATAGTTTCCATTAAATACGTGACGCAAGGCGTGGAAAGCACTTAAACGGTTATGCCTTTAGAGCTTGAATGCTCGTTTGTTTTGCCAAGTTTGCGGTTGGTCATTCTCGGCAGTTCTTGGTTCTTAGTTGTTGTGGCCTTGGAAGAGGTTAAGCACGCGAACAAGGCTGTCTTGAGGCTGTAGTAAGAATGTTTATCATTTCTGAAAGAATGTTTACACGTGCATTAACATCTGTCCACTGCACTAAGGATTCTAATAGCTCTATTGAAGGGAGTCGAAGGTAGCTATTGTTCCACGTGTAGGTATGCCTATTATACCTTCTGCGCCAGATTGATTTAATCGTTTTACCGTCCGAGCACAAACTCGTCATTGGATATGATGGCTCGCGTCATGGCTTGCAAATGACGAAAATGCCCTATGCAAACGACACGCGATCATGAACGTATAATTAATTGGTCACAGGCTCGGCCTGAGGCGATATGATGCTTCTTAAGTCATTAATTTTCATCATGGTTTCTTAGAAGCTACCCTGTAATTAGAACTTCCGTGGTACGTTTGAAAGAACAAAAAATCAGGATAGGATTACCCGGAGTACCACAGGCGCGTTAAACCGATTGTAAGTCGTGACTTGAGGTAAAAATAAGCCGGTAGACATCCTCGAGACGGGTACCATATTGTGACGACTGTCTGATGTGAGAATTATATACCACGTGACCATCCTTCGGAATGAGAAGAGAGAACCCGGGTTCTCCACAATTTTTCAACGGCTTGTACTCACCGCGGTGCTTTTTCGTGTACGCATTAATCACCCTGCCTTTGGTAGAAACGTGAGAAGGAAACTATCGGAGATAAATCGATCTCCTTGATTATCTTATTCACTGCCATATCTCAGACCGGAAAGTGAACGAACAGTTTTGTTAATGCGCAACAGATATTTTCAATAGATCACACGACCTTCCATTTATAGTTACCGGGGGTATAAGCCTCCTTTCATTACCATTTACTAATGGATAATCCGGCTCAATAACATGCCTCCAGTTTGGGAGCGATAAGTCCGTCGTTTTTCTTCAATACAAGAGAAGACATTGTGCGTATAGTCTCGCAAAATGATCGCAACAATACATCCTCTTGTCGTCGCTTATGAGGGCTTTGCCAACGATCTTCAAGGTCTGAAGGCAGAGCTGTGACCCGATGTCCAAGACTACAATACAATGGCTTCTTTCGTGATCGTTGGGTACATAGTCATCACGACGGTTTGATGCGTCGAGGTTCACCGCGATCATACGGAACGCTGTATCGATTTCTGTATTCCTCAAGTCTTTGTCCTACGACGGAGGAACGACCAGGGAGACGGAACGCTGTGCGAATAGTAATTAGCGTCATACAACCCATTAGCATGTCTCTATTGTTCCCCGGACGACCAGCTGTGATCCCTTGGTGTAAAAAGAGTCAGCACACATGAAATTCATGCCATAAACGAAGCACCTAATCGCTACAAAAGGATCATAATTTATCATAGTTTATTTTGGTACTGTGCAAATGGCGATTATTTATGCATTAGAAAAATTATTGATATACGTTATGCAGGATCTGCCGGAGGATCTAACTGATCACTATGACCTCCGATCAAGGATGATGGTCAATTTCCTAGCGAGTAATGTAGTGAGTGCTATCTTGAATAAAAAAAAGTCTATCATTAACACCAATAATTCTTGCATATCGCGTATTTCTGCTACCTAGAACCTGAGACCCTGAGTTTAGATCTCTGAGTGTAGATGGGTGGACACCACGTCCTCTTGCAGGTTTTGCAAAGCGTGTGGCGTGCTAGCGATCGGGGATTACTTGGAAACAATCAAGGTAATCTTATGTGTTCGTTCATGTTGTAAAGATCTTCTAATAATTAACACGAGTTCTTCGGCCGGACTTTGTGCCGCAGTGACTGTTGTTATTATACCGTATCAATTCCCGCACAAAGTTATAAATAAAACAACAACTGCTGTACACAAGTCTCGAGAAAGCAGTGCGCACGATATAAGATCAAGTAATTAATTGATAGACGTATACGAAATACGCCGTTCTTATAGACGACCGCGAAGAACGACTGTTACGAAGACGTATGGAACTTCGGTGTATAAAAAACGAAACAAGGACGGTGTACTCAGACGAAAAAGTAAATCGCGATAAAGTTCTTCGCGGGGGCATAACTGGTCCAGATAAATCATCATCTCCCGTTGTTCTAACAGAGACGAGGTGATTAGTGGCCTCTCATGCGAATAGTTTCGACTGTTACAAGTATGCGATGGCATGGAACACGGTTTCTCGTTAGGCATCAAATAATTAGTAGTATCATGAGCCTTAGCAATCAAAAGCATGCTCTTTAGTTCGTACATTATGCTCGTACAACTGCTTCGTAAATCAATAATCAATAAAACGAGCGGACATGAAACGGACTGCAGCTCATTAGCATATAAGAAACTAGAAGTGGAAGGTCCTTCGAGATTCTTACCCGTTGGATTACGTTCAATGTTCGACGTCTGATGCTGATCTAGTGAACAAAAAAAGGGTTCAAGAATAAGACAGATGTAATGGTAGACAGGGGGCGGTACTGTAATTCTGACTTGTCAGTCTGAAAAAAGAGATACGTGATACATAGAACTATTTAACGCTGGTACAAGGGTCACCACCTTCGCTATCCAGATATTTTGTAGCTAATAGATTCCACAGTTAAAATTACCACATCGTCAAGGTTCGATTTTCAAGAGTGATCATCCGTCATCACATATCAAGGAAGCCTATCATTGAATAGATTAGACACAGCGGTGATGTTCTTCAATAGAAATCCTGTTCAACTTGACGTTTCAGCAACCACGGATCGATTTCGAGGATGTTTCCTCGGTATTCATGATTCGAGGTTTTGCGTTTGATGCTTATCATTAATTCCGTGTAGAGAGTAAAAAAAGTGAGGGACTAACAACTAGATGAAGCAGTAGGCTAACGTCCCAAGCGCTGTTTCTCTCGCCATGACCTGTCGAGTAAGTCTAATTGAACACCACGAGTTGACATTTCTAGCAATGGAACTCCACGATGACTCTGATACCTATACACAAAGGCACGCCGCGCAGGCTAGATACTATGCCTTGGTTATTTTGCACGTGATGATTCCGTGAAGATTCCACCGAGTTCACCGCGAGTCAATGATCTTGATCTTGATCGTGAAACATGGGAACTTGCCTGGAGGCTTTTAGATCTTTACCGGTGACCGAGAGCGTTTCCGTTTCGTTGTTTTAATGACGTGAGTGATTCTGGTTCGGGCAGATAATAACAATGTGACTAATTAGTTGCCGCCCCTTTGACGTTAAAATACAACCTCTGCAAATTTGAAATTACATCTTGCGCGCGTCGAGGTCGTGACTCTGGGCTTTAAATTAAGGAAGTTACAGCCGGTTTTTGTACACCTATCCGTAAAGGGTCTCTTGCGAGCATAATGCATGAACATTGCGCATCGACAGGAGATGAATCTATTGCCAGGCTTGGATAGGAAATCACGATAAGACCGCTACTTGCGACATGTAGGAAACGCTCGCAAAGTTCATAGTAACGACACTGGGCAAGGAACTGCGCGATCTATTCACCTATTCCTCCTTGTCCATTGTTCCATTTTACATTTGCATACGATTTAATGGATCCCTTCTGCCTATTGTACGATTCAGGAAAACCTTACATAACAGCACTGGGGGTCGATGCAATCTCACAAACGTAACTACCTCGACAGCCAATGCACTCCCGCGTTCCTAGGCCAGAAGCAATAATAACGCCACGCATAATCTCAACGATAATACATCAGACTCTGAAATCAGATCAGATCAGAAGCTATTTCTCCACGTATAATAGAGCTACGCCACGTAACTGTTAATTACACGGACATGTGTCTCATCACTTTCGAGCGACATCTCGAAACTGTTGCAGTCAAGTCTTGGGTCACGGGAAACCTTTACGAAACGCAATTTTACCGTCGGAAGTTTCATGTTTCCTATCTCATCACGCCTTCATAATACTTGCTGAGGTTTAATTAAGTCCAAGGTGACGTAGGTGGGATAGAAATGAAATGGAAATTAATCATGCCATCGGTACAATATGCTTTTTCATGTTACTGGTCACTCATAATCAATCATCTACTGCCTCGGATCGTTTTTTCTAAGGTTTCCGATGAATAATAGTGTCACCATTAACAAAGTGATTGAGAACGCTATTAGGGAACGATATGATACATTAAACAGTAGAGAGATAAGGCTGAGTAGATAATGCGATATTCGACAAAAGTGAATTCGGTAAATCACTGCCATTCCAATTCCAAAATCGTATTTCATGCTCGTACTGCGTACTGCGAATCGTCTAAAACACATAAACTGTTTAGCAACGTTTACTGGGAAAAACATCTGTTCATTGAGAACAAGGACGTCCATTCGGACGCGGCTGGACAGGATGACGGATGGGTCATTCTGCCATGTCACAAAAGCACTCTGTACAAATAGATGATCACAAAAGTATCATGATTGCCTATCCCAGCGGGTTCTTTTCGTACATTTTATTGACAGGTAAATTGGAATTGCATCACATCGTTCGGCACAATAGTGTACGAAGGTATATACAAACCGTAAAACCATCGATACCTCTACCTACGGCAAAGGCATTTCGAATAGTTTGACCGTTACATAACTAATACTGTGAGAACGTTCAGCGTGTGCGCGATGACCGGAGTGTCCTCTGCCGGCGGCGATTACACCGGAAACGGATGTACGCTCTATGGCAGACGCAGATATGTGTGTGTGTTCGCGAACGTTCGTGTGAGCATCGCCACAAGTCAGACAGACTGCAGTATTCTGACCGCACTGAAATTCATTTCAGAGCAATGCACCGAGACCGTAGTAATTAAGTTGAGTAAGTGCAAAAAAATTTACCAACAGTCTTAAAAGCGCGCAGACTACCTCAGCTCGTACAATGTAGATGTTGGCAGAGACTGTGCACGCCGTTCGATTTCATGCATGCTCCGGGTATCCGAAGCGGGTTTGAGTGGTCCCGTTTCGAACGTCGCCAATCGCTGAGACATCGGACCCAAAAAAAAACCTGACTTGACAGATCAATTAAATCTGTATACGTTTTATTCTCTGCCGAGGGATGAAAAAGCACAGTTTGAATCTATTTATGACCGTCACGTACTACGTATGGTCTTGGACAAAGTTTGAACCGTTTTTGCTCATTGTATGTGTGTGTGTGTATGTTCGTTCTAATTAAACTGTACCACCAGTTAAACAATAGGACAATTAACTTGTCACCTGATTAGAATCAAGTCACTGACTTTGGTGGGAAATGGTTTCTTGCCAAACGACCGAACCTCCGTCCGTATAGAAGCAATTACCTTCCAAACGATCAGGTGTCTGCAGACTGTTCCTTTGGTAGCAGAATCATGTAAATTTTTTTAGTCAAGTCCTTGGATTCAATTTTCCTGTGCATCCTAGTTACTCCGGATCCTCCATGTCAAGTGTAAAAACTCTGAGCGCCGTGTAACTTACTCCGGTTATCTCGAAGATCGGTGCAATTTGCATTTTTCAAGATATTATTCAGATTTGTTACGCGAAGACCTTGATTGCGTCAAATTGGCGGAACGGTGATCGCATCTTGGTTACATAAGGCGCCCGAGAACGTTGGAAAAGGAGGTTTAAGTTTTGTCTATAACCTAACCGCTCACCAAAGTCCAACGTGTGGCATAACCGGACAAATATCTCGCCGGCACTGCCAGTGGATTTATTATACGCTTTAGCCAGTCCTGAACTAATTTTATTATCGAAATTAATTCACGGTCAAACGTTTGAATTTCACTTGCTCCAACCGTTGGGAATATATCTACCCGATGCTCACTCGTCCTTCTTCGCGCAGAAAACACGCCGATAAGCATTTAACTTTGATTCCTTTAATTAGTTCTTCGGTTAAGGCCACGCTACTATTACCACGACTAGTTGTAGATACATACGTGTGCTTTCAAGACTGGGAACGTGTTCGACCAGTTCCCCCTCGCACGGCATCCATCAGTGTCGTCGGTGAGGTTCAATGCCACGGTTAACCCGATACTTTTGCTGAAGAGTGTACAATTTCTCTGATACTAATATTAAGCCGTCCTCCTATGCAATTGTCGTGACATCTAGATCCCGAGGAGGCCAAGGCCCCGGTATATAAGCCATCGGATCATATTCGAAGATAGAAAATAGCCCCTGGGTCATCTCCGCTTTCGCCCCCCCTCCCGCCCCGACTTCGAAGAACCCGAGAAGATTATACGGAACGTAAAATTGCACCAGTTGCTATGAAACTACGTGCGCTAATAATATGCATTTATTCCCTGGCTCAGAGAATATCTTCTGACACGCTAGGTTCATGGTTTTATCCCACGGGAGAAGAAGGATAAGGTAAAACCAGGTCACGGGTCATCGGTGAATAAGAATGATAAAATTGTGTCCAAGTAACGAAAGCTGAATTATTATTGGTCGGTCTCTGATATCCGTAACATGCGCCTGTATCTTTATGCATGATCGCGGAGATGACACCGTATTGTATTCCCAGCGGTAGCCCCCCGTGGCATGTCGGACCCACGACATTTGCGCTGCATGTGCTCGTGCAGTGCCACAGTGCACAGTGCAAGAACAGAAGCAGTACTGACCTTCCTTCCTTATACACGTGTTGCGATAAAATATTATGAGCTTTACTGTACGTGGTCAGTGGTCACGTTGCAGACTTATGGAGGGTCAGAAGAGCCGACTTCTCGGACCGACTGACCGGCCCCTGAAGATAAAAAGTGGAGCACGAAGCGCGCCCGTGCAAGAAGAGAGAAGGAACAAAACAAACTCGTATTTATTGGGTGAACTTGAGTCGTTAGATTTCTAAACGGGGTGGCTGAAGCAGGACGATATTGATTGCCAATTCGAGTCGAAGGTTGGAGGTTTTAGTACCGCCATCACGAGGAACCACGGTCATTTTTCAACCTGACTCTAAAGACGAAACGCAAAACGAAGGCCAAGATCAGTTCTTCTACAGCCAAAGGCTTCTAGATCTTAGGCAATACGCTAGTAATGAAATTCACTTTGTAGAGAAGCGAATATCTCAATCTCAGCGGGTTTGACCTTTCGATTTTAATGCTCAGCTTTATGGACGCCGTAAATCATAGAGTTCGCGGCTTCATTATTCGGGGATCGCTCAACCTTTGGGCTTGGGGGCAAAGGATAAATTCTCTTTTGAGATAATGTAGTCAAACGGTTTACCGTCCCTTGAGAAATTCCCGCAACGACCGAGACCAGGAGACCTTATCGCTTTACCGTACGCCTGCAGTATGCCCAGTTGGACAACGTTTTCATTCCCTTTATTTTCTGCGAAATGGCAACTCAGGTGCTAAGGACATGGTTACCCGTCACACAACGATGATATACGGTCACAAGACTCTCTTACATCTCTAAGGTTCTCAGGGCCGTGGCCACAGGTCAGCGTAAGGGCTTTCGGAAAGGCTTGCGAATGCTAGTCGATACTTTAAACGCCGCACTATGTCGTATTTCACATCTTCTCAATTACCAGATAAATATCGCCAGGATTATGGTGTCTCGGCTCATGAATAATAACCTCAACAAAATTCATTACAAAGGCTCAGCGAGAATGTCTCAATAAATTCACGGGACATCGTTCTTTGTGTCCACCGGTACAATTGTAAAGATTTCTGACCTCGTTGGACTCTGGTGTCTCCTAGGTACTACATTTGGCAATTCCTACGAGCAAAAAGATTTCCTGTGAGGTTATTGTGCTCTATAAATACCGCTGACGTCGACGCTCCGAGTTGCTATTTATTTCGATAGTTGATAGTTCCATTTGACACCAACAATGAATCATAGTATTTCGACGTGGGCGAATTCCTGCCGCTTTATGTGTCCACAATGATCAGCTTGCTTGTTCTTGATTCGATCCGCGATTTCTTCCTGATCTGATCGGGTTTAGAACTAAAGTCGTCGATATAGAAGAGGTTTCTTCGCCTTGAACCTGGTCGCTTAATGGGTCTCGCAATAGGAAGGATAGATCGGCACGAGTCACGATCGTCGATAAATGCCGAAACATGTATGCTGACAGAGATAATGCAATAGATCATTCTAAGAGGTGGTGAAGAGAGACGTCCTTCTGTGACTTGGTATACAGATTAGTCTAGTAACCGCAGCTGCTGTTCTATCGGCGTGTGATAAAAATATTCATCGAGTCATTTTCGTAATCGACCCGGCTAATGAATGTTAGATAAAAATGTTCGGATCTATGCCGTGGATCACGGGGCGTGTTGATCCTGCGGTGATTCGTGATCCGTGATCCACGATCCACGATCTGCTTTCATTGTCAGTGATCAAGTAGCCAGCCTCCACGGTGCTGGATAATATTTAAATTCAAATCCATGCGAAGCGATTCCACGTCCGTCCCGATCGCGATCTCAACACGAATAAACGCTCCACAAGTCTACCGGGCGTATGATAGCAAACGTTATTTATTTATTTTTTAAGCTCTCTCGACATTCAAAGATACGCTGCATGCCATTGACGTGCAGCAACGTCTCAAAACGGGTCTGCCTTCATTTAGCATTGATATTTGAACTAGTATCTTATCCTGCGTGACCATGTTCGCTACCAGCACGCATTGACACAGTTAAAGACAGACAAGAGTACTAGTCATACATCTGGAAGACCTACGCAAGGATTATTGATCGGAGACCCGATTCAGGTGCACAGGAATTAGCGTGGGCGGACGGACAGCACATTCGTCCGATACATTCCGACTATGTTTCTACATCGAGTTCTTGACGCGCGTAATGATCGGCAGAATTATCCATTCGCATAATGGTTTCAGTCTAATTGTTAATCGTGAGAAAGAACGGGCACTAATTCTATGCTTTGCATTGCTGCGTCTGTGGGGTAATAGGAAATAATAGAACGGATATTTCAGCCGCACAGAACATCTCGAGCATAACGATCATGGGTAAAAGAAGCAAATGAAAAATGGTCGGAGAAAATTAACGGTATAAACCGTCTTGCATCAACTGAATCCTAGACGAGCCCAAACAGATACAGAGCTATCGTACTTGTTCTTCGAAGACCGTTCAGCTAGTTCTGATCTGTCATCTGATATCTCGAGGCGATCGGTAGGGTCTATCGTGTACGAATTAATTGGACTTTTATTTGCTTATCGTTCCAGACGATTCGAGTCCGTAGTCGTTTCGGAAGAAGCCGTTATTATACACATCCTATCCTCCAAATGTACCGTTACCAAAACATCTTGATTTGAATTAATCAGTTCCAAACTGTCCAAACGTTCGTTCGTCTGTAACTAATGGCCCCGAGCTGTTTCGCCAGTTTCACGCCTTAACACCACCATTTACATTAATGAGATAATCGACTTGAGTTCAAAATAAATAATCATCCCATCTTTCTGCCACAGATGTATCCGGTGAAAATCAACGACAGGGACGCATGTCGCTGCACGCAGAGCTGCCCGAGTCAAAGGCCAAAAGAGAACAAGCCCTCCGGAACATCCTGGCAGCGAGGCGTCGCCAAGTTCTCGGCCAACGTTCCGGCGATCAAGTACGAGGTGTGGTCATGCCTAGACCACGTGGCCCCTTCTCGAAGGATCAGACAGTCGACGTCCTGGAAGTCCAGGAGTCCAAACATGCTCTGTACGTGACGGTTCCGAGTGGCGTGAAGTTGGAAGTGGCCGAGGAAGGAGACGCAGAACCGTTAACCAAAAAAGTTCCGGAGCCGAGTCTTGTCGAGGGAATCGATGCTGCGACCTCCAGGCGTGCGGTACCGATCAAACAGACCGCGGAAATGAAAGATCTGGGCTATGACGATCGAACTACAACTGGACCGGAAGTTAGGCACAAACCATTACCGGGGATTTCGAGAAGTGGGTACTTTTCGGCGAACAGGAATAACTCCGCGATGAGGATGGGGAAGATCGGCGAACCTGATGCTCGAAAGAATAATAAGACTGTGGGGATGTCAGAGAGTCTGTACAAGCACTTTAGACCGGTCGAAAGCAACGTGCCGATTGAAGAGATGACGCAGTTTTTGTACTTCGGTCAAAAGTTGAGCCCTGAAACGCAGAACACAACAAGCAGTAATTCGCTTGAAGTGACGCCCACGCTGTCTCCGATTGTGAGTTCAAGGAGGAGGTTCATGAAGAGGTTCAGCACCACGACTCCGGTCGCGATCCCGAGGCTGGAGGAGATCATAAACGAAGAAATGAATATAGCCGTGGAAAAACCGACCGTGGAACGAAACAAGATACCGAAGTTGAAGAACGTGTTTAGAAGCCCCAGTGCCAGTAGTCTATATTACAGAAAGAGTCCAGTAAAACCTGCCGATCCCACGATAGTATCGAACGTCATCGGACTACCGGATACCAAGAACGTGTCGGATGGCGTCGAACGAACTAAAGAGACAAACAAGACTGAAACTGAAAACAAATTGTCCACAAAGTCGAACCCACCGATTCCCGAAACGATCAATGGCCACTCGTCAGGACATATGTCGGGAAATTTGACGAAAGACGACAAAGACTTTGCCCAGACCCCGAACCCCACAGATATACCGGAAGCGGAAGAGAATCAGACTCTGAGAATAGTCGTGGCAGAGACTGAAACGAAAATGAATAACGATAGCGTAAACCTGACGGCTCCAGGTGGCTCCCCACCTGTTGTCCTACCGGCGCAACAACACGTGTACGCGTACACGATAACCAACGTGACGCGACTGTTGCGCAACTACTCCGGACCTGGGGTAAGCACCAAGGAGGAAGGCGAGCAGCAGGGCCCCGCGCCAGCCGGGACTCCGGAGATAAGCGACGGCTCGTCGAGCGGTATAGTGGCGACGCGGTCGCGGTCCGATCTCAGTGCCGGGCCAGCGGCTGAAGGAGTTACAACATTGGAGGGGGACTTGGTTGAGAATAGTAGTGGGGATTACGGTCTCAGGTCAGACTCAGACGCAGCATCCCGCGGTGCAACCTCGACACAAACGCCACTCGAAGTAAACAAGACCGCGGCAAAAGTCGCAGACTCGGAAGCCGGTGAGAGCAAGTCCCACGATCTTGGTTCGTCAGTTTTTACCGATTCGGATAACAAAAGGAAAAACGACCAGGAAAATCTGCGCGACGGGGACCAGCGTATGCTCCAAAAATCGGCCAGTGCTGTGCTGAACCAGAGACCCAGTGACGAACCGGTTGCCGATCGGGTTATCGGACAGGGAACCCGTCGTCGAGACCAACCCCGTGGATACTATTTCAGAGTGTTGAAAAATCAGGTGAGACATACGACGGATGAATCAGTGGCGAAAAAATCGTTAATAAGAACAGTGGAGCCTAACAAGACGACCCAGGTTCCATCGAACAGTACAAAAGTCGCTAATGAGTCACTGCAATCTGTACGTCCCACGGATAATGCCACGCGGAATCAAAACTCGACGGTACCTCCAGAAGACCGTCAGGTAGTTAATGGGAAACGCAACTTTGAGGAGAATTCGGATAAAATAATGCCGGACATGCTAGCTGAACAAACGTTGAGGAAGTACTCCGACATGTCGGAGCATCACGTAGCGACCCCGGATATACAAGTCTTGGACATCACGATGACACCGTTGGAATTGACGACCCTCCCACAAGAGGGTGACGGAGATGACAGACCCCGGAGTTTCAACCAGGTCAGCGTCGCAACAAGAAGAGTTGAAGTGACCAGTAGTAAATCTGACTCTAGTGACGGTGGTGCTAGTGCGATGTCCAGTGATGGTGCTCCTAGTCCAGGCGAAGCGAGAAGTCAAACCGATGATCAAAAGGTAGAAACGGCTGAGAGGTTGCCCAAAGAAACTATAAGAGTACAAAGCACAATGCCTCCGTCCCTCTTTACCGTCACACCGAGGATACTAACGAGTGTAAACAAAGACGTTAATACTGTCGTATCGGAAGAATCTGTCACCGAAGTACCGATAATCAGGACAACTAATGTCACCGAGGCGAACAGACCCTTTGGCATTGCTCAGGATCTTAGTCCTTCGGAGATTCAACAGATGTACCGATCGTCTAATGGGATGACCACCTTGAAGCCAGATGTGGTAATTCCAACGGAGCAATTGCAAGGTGAAGGCGAAGGTGAAGGTGAAGGTGAAGGTGACACGGAGATGAGACTTGCGAAATTCAACGCTTCGTTGTCTGCGAGCGAAAATTGGAATGGTCAACGAACCGTGAGTGTTGAAAGATCGCCAGAAGTAAAGGGTAGAAATTTATCAGACAAGTCGAGCGATAAGGATGATATCCTGCCCATTATGAACCTGTACAATACTAGTTCGATCTTCAACGAAACCAGTTCTATTCCGACAAGCCCGTCCACCCACGGAACTGAGACTCAAGGCGTAATACTTCCGGTCGTTGAGGAAAAAGAGGAAACTAGTAAGAAAGACTCAGATTCAGTTACCATGACTTTACCCACCGCAAGTTCAGGTTCAGTATACGGAGGCGAGGATGTTGCAAAAAATAAAATTCACGATAATGTCGCTTCGCCAGACCGCAATCCGGACCCGCAACGACTTCCTGATTCCTTGTTAAACAACCGAGACAATTCGACGCGACAGAAGGAAGATCAAGGCTACCGCAAACCGGTAGGACTTCCATATTCCAATAAAGGAAACAACTTCACAACCGGCACTGGATCCAGCAGAACTCGTCAGAGGCCTCATCAGGCTCCTTCTTTCCCTAAAAACGGGTTCAACAATTCAGCGTTCGATCCCACGGGAAACTCATCGCATTTTGGGTCAAGTCTGTTATCTCCGAGTCTCAGAGACCCGGTTAACGTGAGTGAAGTGGTTCTGAAAAGACACGAGGGCGACAGTATCGCGACTCAGGAGACGGTAGCCGTCGTCAGCTACATCTTAGCAACCCTTGTCGTCTTCCCCATCGCTGTTGGCGTCGGACTGATCCTAAGAAGACTGATCATGAGGAATAGAAAAGTAAGGAAGACGTACTGAACGTTGAAATTCTTCCCACTTTTTAGTTCCTTTATTGCATGCCTTATAGCGGAAGGCGAAACACTAAGGTGTCGAGGTTGAAAGATGGGCAACCCATAACCATAGCAGTAATTCAGGCTTAAGTGTACGTTGGTCTTCGTCATGGACAGACATTTATAGATTTTTTTTATATTTAATTTAATTAGTGGTAGGGTGAGAAGTCTTGAGCGAGTCACAAATTCTTTTCGCCTGAACGTCTCGAAACCTTTGTTCTATCTTCCCCTGATCTTTCCTACGTAATAATAGAAGTTTTACAAAGAGTGTGGCACGAGGCTCGTGCCGCAATGCGTATGAAAATTTGGTGTTGAATTAGAAATATTCCATTGTAGATTTTATTGTTAACAGTACTTCAATACAGTTTGGCAATAACAGATGTGCTACGTCAATGCGACAGGTTCAATTGAACGCTTAGCGTCACTTTCTTACGTTAGCAACAACACCAGCTCCTCCATTGACGTTAAGTTTCGCAACGAAAACAAAACGGCACTGCGTGTTTAGCCTCGGAGCATACACCTCTTCTTTCACATTCTTTTCTTCGGCTTTTATTCGCCATTTACGATCGACCAATTCCCTTTTCAATTCTATTTAATACAAGCCACGTTATTTTACGGGCCGATTCGTTACGCGCTTAAGGGTTTCACTCACGTCCACTCTCGTCTAACAAAAGATTCGGAAATATTTTCCTCCTTGAATTCATGTCCAATTGAAATAACAGAATGTGAATTAGTGGGCGATAAAACGAAAAGAGTCGGTCGTTGCGTCATTCTCGTCTGTATTGCTAGAACCGGGTGACCGAGTCACGGCGAAACACGTGTGTCATATGCTCGTTCGACATACCGTAAAATATCGGTGATCGAATAGCTTGTCCGAGAAATGTGATCGATCAGAAATTCTGCACTCGTTAAATATTTGAAGACCAAAAAATAGTAACGGTGAATCTGTGTGTTATCAAAAGGCTTGTAGGAAACACGAGAGAAAGGATTTTTAGTTCACCGTTAAGAGATATAATTACGTTTATAATGTTACCCGCGATTCTTAACTACCAGTTTGACCGCATATATGAACCGCTACACGAAACTGGAAGGTAATTGAGGAGGGAATTAATTATACAACCTTCGCCACGCGCTGCAAACATATGTGTAACGAGAGTTTAAACTTGACGTTGATTGGCTTGCCCAGATGCTGGAAGAGTCCGATACGTCCTCGGAGATAAGCTGTAGGAAAGATGCGCTGAACCTTGAAAATGGGGACTTCAAAACATCCATCGAAAAGGCTATCACGAAACTCCCTCGAATACAACAACACTTGGTGAGTTGATCTCTATCACCTTTACCTCAGAGTGAAAAGAAACAAAAAAAAAAACTTATGATCATCACCTTCTTTCCTCAGTGTCACGAGGCTGAAAAACCACCACCACCACCGCCTCCGATCCAAGAATCGAGTTGGGAGTTTCCCAGGGATAAACTTCGACTGCAGACTGTCCTGGGTCAAGGAAATTTCGGCCAGGTACGATTACTAATTATAATCGCGATATTCCAGTTGAATTGATCCGACAATGTACGCATGCAAAGCTAGTGATGTCTAGTGATTCGTTTCAATGGTTATGTCTTCTACCCGGAGGTCGTTTTCTATGTTTATTGATTGAAATATCAGAGCATCAGGTTACCGAGGCACTCAAAAGAGTCTCAGGTTTACTCATTTCGTGTATGTATGCGTCTCGAGTTCTGTGCAGTAACGTAAATACAGTTTGTTAAGTGATTATGCAAAGCATTCCCTGAACGTATGTATTCAGAGGGTAATGGGTCTCGGGCCATGTCCTTTTCACCAGGTATGGAAAGCCGAAGCCGATGACCTTACGGGTCACCAGGGCACGACGCGACTCGTAGCGGTAAAGACGGTCAAGGAAGGAGCATCGTCGAGGGAGAAGGAAGATTTGGTTAGAGAACTCGAAATAATGCAACAGTTGGGTAACCATCCGAACGTCGTGACGCTTTTGGGCTGCTGCACGGAGGAAGGTGAGTCGATATTCCTTGACCTTGATCCTTCATTTTTGAACCTTTAATGGAAACTGCCACTGGTTGTATCCTGAAAAACCGTGTCGGTTGATTGCGATGAAGGAGAAGCCAAAAGAGGTCTTGTCCTTCAAGCCGTGAATCTGCATCATCGCGCTGACAGGGAAAATAAATTTTCCGCCTTCTCATTATGGCGTTCGAGAACTTGACAACGAACATGTTTCACTCGGAATGAATGGCATATACCGAGTTAATATACCTCCACTACCGTATGTTAATGCAATAATAATATTATCCTAACGAAGATTTGAACGCAAGTCTACAGTGCTAGAGACTGCGTCACGCGTTTGAACAAATGCAATACCTTCAATCGGACCTTTGTTCAACTTCCAACAGCCGACGCAGAACATATGGTAGATTGTTTATTGTTGTAAAAGGCGACTTGCCACTGGCCAAACGAGTTAAGTCGTTGAAGAAAAAGTCCATTTTGATTGTAAATAACTACAGAAGGCACAGAAACGTCAATTTTTATAATTGAACGAGCGGTGTAACGTTTCAACGTACTTTGCATAAGTATTTGCTAAAATGCTGGCTTATCAAAATCACACTTGCGGTGCATTAGCCTTATATCGTTTCGATACGGGCAAAATTCTTACGTGACCTCGAAGTTTCGCACATGCGATGAGTCTGCTAAGTTATGTAAAATAATAATGAGAAAAAAAAACGATAATAATGAGTCGGGAGGAATTCTACCATCCTCAGAAACGAATCGTAATAATTTTGTTGTAACTGCGTTATTACACAAGTGATAATTGCATGGGAAATATCGAGGATGATTGCTAATCTAATAATTTAGTAAATTAGTTAATTACCGCCGCAGCCTTTCGTCCCGTGTTAAATTGCTCGTGGAGAAGTATCTTCTCCCGAGAATGCTAATAAATCTTCAATAATCACAAATCGCAAGATCCTAGTGCGAAAAATATGTTTGCGAAAACAATGAGTATTCTTCGATTTAATCGATTCGTTATTGTCTGCAAACAACCGAGCTGCAAACGTAATCATCCGCCATAATTCTGATGCATGGAACTAACTTTTGACGGACATTATTACTGCCTCGCCCATAATATACGACACCCTAAATTCGAACCAACGGGATCAACACGCGAAAAATCATACTTTCAAATTTGCAGTATGATTGTACCTTGGCGAAGTTCCATTGTCAAAACCCGTCTTGACAAGACATCGTAAAAGCTATATTCGAAAGTGTGCCGTTCACGAAGGGTTATATTCGTCGTGTTTTTTCATGCAGTATATATATATGTATAATCCGCCTGGATACCCAAGTCTGCGGTACTAAATTTTTTCTGTTCTCAAAACCTGATCCCATTCGAATGTATTGTCCAAATTTTCCTCAATCAGTTGATCATCCTTCGTTCCTGAAGGGTCGGACAATTCGTCGGCACTTAATCGCAAATCTGAGCCACTTCAACAATGAGAAGCACTGATCTAGACTTTTTGCCCGGAACGCATTTCGCGGATCACTAAGTTTCTTTTGGTCAGACGAAACAGAAGCTGACAGAAGTATCTGACCCGATTCGATTGTATTCTTCATTCGCGCCGAAGTCCAAGGCTGCAAGTCCGGGGCTTCTTTAATATCATTCAAATCACTGAATACTGGATTCTGATAATGTGGGAAGATTGAGGTAGATGGCGATGACAAATTGCGGCAGTTCACGCGTAGAGGGTACAAATAAAATTTATTGCGGTCTTATTGTTAGGAGTGTTTTGGGATTGTAATGGGTCCTCGTTAGCCCGGTTTTAGCGTGTTATTCAGCCTCCGATAGCCGCGGCAGCACGCGAGGCAGTTCCGCTCTGAATTCTTTCTCGGAATTCCGCATTTAAAATTGAGATAAAAAATAATAATCAAGCCGAAGGTGAGGCAAGGAGGTGCCATACTGCGCAGAATGGTAAAACATTTCTTCAATCGTTTATATCAACTTCTTTGAACTGACAGACGTCAGAGACCGCGCGCGATTCGTCAGAGAAACCCGATAATGAAGGGGATTGAAAAAAAAATCTCCTATACATCGCTACGATTTTGAAATGGCTGACCTTTAGCACAATCCCTTACAAAGTGGGCGTTCAATGCTATTATTTAACATCGAACCAAGAGTGAATATATAAATTTATAATGTTTACCACCTACAAGCTTTCGCGTCCGCAGGAAACTCAGGACTCGAAGCTTTTGCATAAGTCAGCTTCAATGGACGCAACGCGTTGTGTCGAGACGCTAAGAGCAACGAGGTGCTCAAGGTGTTTCCATAATTCTTTCGATTACTATCGCGATGCCAACAACGCCAGCGAAGCCTTCAACCTCAGGCACTTCGTGTAAAGATCCCTTAAAACTCTCAACGAAGCTCATTTTTGCTATCGAGAGCTTCGATTGCGTTTTTCTATTGATTTACTGAATCCAATATCACGCAATGCACTTTTGGAGATAAGCCGATAGTTACACTACTTCCATTGTTGCTCCGCATTCGTCACGATTATTGTTCGATACGTGCGTTATCGGGGTCTTGACATTGACATTTTGTTATAGGAATAAGCTTCTGGGTCAACTACTTGAACTGCTAATGGTAAAATCGACGGCTTCAGTGCTCAATTCGTTCGCCATTTAATGATGAAATACGACGAGATTTGGGGAGGTTGGCGAAAGTAAACAGCAATAGGAATAAAGAAAAAAGTCGAACAGCGGCTCTAATAAACTTGAGTTATCGATGGGGTAGACAGCCTAATAAAGGAGTTATGTGGTCTGGAAGATGTCCGACAGAAGTGCCCTCATAAGTTACAATCAGGACGTACACGCTACCAGCCCTGTAGGCTCTAAAATGCGTGTCTCAAAACTCTATAAATACGCCCTTAAGATCTTCCAGGAGCACAGAGGGGGTTCCCAAGTCGTAATTTTCTAATCGTACCAGGGCATTGTTTATCGTTATTACCGACCCAACATAAAACACATGTGCGGAGAAATTTCGTGTTCAAAATGGATGTGGGGTAATTAATTTTTATATCGACGTTGTGTTTCACGTCTCGGAGATAACCGATCGTAGAGCTGTGCTTGAGACGCAAAAAGCAATATCTTCAGAGTATTTTAATGGGAAGATCGTCGCGCTGAATGTAGTAATTAAGATAAAGATCCTCAAATTATAAAACTCGGTCATTTATTTTCTTGGATGACGCTATGCAGGCCTTGGCGAACGAGAAAGACTGGAAAATAAAAAATATATCACATGTCCAAAGCTTTGTGACGGAAAAGCTTTTTTCATCAGCACGCTTACACGTGTTGGCGATAAACGTGTTCGCAATGATAGCGTAGTCCGAGGCGTGGATTCCATTCTCAGCTAAGAATCCAATTATGCAAATTTGTCCATCCGGGATTAAGCATGCAAACCAGCTCCTAAAGACGGAGCGCCAATTGTTTTAAACACGCTAGCGCATTTCCAGCAATTGCTTTCTGCACGCTGCTGGAATTTTTCAACAGTCACAATCAGTTTCGCGGGAATAGTTAACTGTAGCACTGAATATATACACACCGTTGTGGAAACAAGAGCCGTTGCAGTGCACGCTGTGGAATGACCTCAACAATCCAACTGCACCGAAGCACGGTTTGTGCTATTTCACCTCCGACAAAGGTTCTCTTATCTGAAACAAATTTCAGTCATGCGATTTGTCACGTTCTCGATGCATAATGAACCGCGGTATTCACGTAATTCTGGTAAAGGATGTTGAAATACAGGTTTGCTGAATCAGAATTAAATTTGCCTGCAAATTTATCACTCAATCACGCCTGTCCACCAGATCCTCGTTCATCTCTGATCTCGAATATTGTACATTTGCAGAACCGCATTACTTGATACTGGAGTACGTGATGTACGGCAAACTTCTAGCCTACCTACGCGATCATAGGACGAGACAAGACTTCTACAATTTCAGTGAAGATTCGGCTGCTCTGACGTCACGGGATCTCACGGTGTTCGGGTACTGTGTGGCTCGAGGAATGGAGTACCTCGCTTCTAAGAAGGTGAGAAAGCATGCTTTACTTTATTGTTTCCTACTAGTCAAGTCTACAAAAAATGTTACCATTTGTTGTCTCTTCTTCGTTAAAAATGTAAGAGAAATTACGCGTCTTCCGTCCTCCCACACGAAGAACGGGAAATTTGAACACCTCACTGGGTCAGTACGCCTTTCCGTTCATCTGCAGACTCGAAGTCTCACGTCTCGCCTGAACATCCGCAAAATGTAATTAGCGTCTAACGGAGTAAATATTTGACTTACCATATCGTCTTGACGCCGGAAATTTTCGCGTCGAATTTCAACGCGAGTTCAGGACGAACAAGATTCTGGAAACAAACAACTCATTGTCAGTGTCGTTCTAAGACCGACGGAATCTAGGTTACAGACTCAATTCCGTCCAAGGACTTTCAATATTTGCCTAAAATATTTGACACCGCGTAAAATAAATTGTTTGACTGACCGAGTGATCGTAAGTAGGATTTGGAATGTATGTCAGTCGTGAGCCGGCCCTTGGAGGCTTAGGCTTACTGAGAACATCTCTTACTGAGAACATCTCCGAATGACGGATTAGTGCTTGACCCTACGGGCTTCTTAGAATCGAGGGGGGGGGGGGGCTAACCAAATCAACAACGATTTTCTAAAAATGTTCTCACAGACGTAATCCAAAGGATCTTCTGTAACGTGAAAACTAAAGATTGTAGATTTGCATTACCGGTTCGTTGGAAGAAAGAATGAGTTTTTATCATTCGCGATTAGCATTTCCGTGTGAATAGACGAGCCTGTTGAGTTGTCGAGTTTCGAGTAAACAAACTAGGTACTTATAGCAAATATAATCACAAAAGACGTAATCAACTACTCGGAATTGTTGAGTGTTCGGTAAAAGATGAAAAAACCAATTGCAGTTTATACGCCTGTTGAATAAATGGCTGGCGTCATTTACTGCAGGCAGTAGATCAACGAGATTGGCCGAATACTTCAATGCCAAACTTTACACTTGCACACTCGAGGAAAATTGCCTGCAGGCATACTGAGATACTTGCATAGAGTGAGAAACTGTATCTGCAGGTTTTAACGTCCACACTTTCGACGCCCCCGCAGGACACGGTTCTTGGTCAGCTAACGATAACGAATGGCTCAACTGCAACGCGAGGCGTTGATTAGCGATATTTGTGTCTGGGTTGACGTAGGGGCATCGATTCGCGTCAGCTTTGTTGATTCTTACTTTGACGTGTATGAAATAGCCGCATGGTCACTATACGGCGAAATATATCTTGCAGAGCCGGTATATCTGGAACGAGTTGGACCGAGTAGATAATTGAAGATATTGACCGCAAAATTTCATATATATCATATCGGCATTTGCATTTTATCATAATCGTATTGACTCGGGGTATTGTGATAAATCGATATCACAGACAGAGGGATAAAACTTATAAAATCTGAACACGATATCGTGAACCGCATCCTTCATATTGATGTAGGAAGCCGTAACTTACTTTTTAGGAAAGAGAACATTTCGAAGAATCGTTCCTGGGAAAAAACAATGTTCAATCTTGAATTATTATTATAATTTAAACGGTCGATACATACATTATACAGGTGTATAATGAACGAGTTATCCTTTTTCGATCCAGTCAAATATCCCCTCTATATTAATTATGAATCCACCTTCGGTCCTTTGCGGAATCAGCGACTTGACTCCTGCACAGAAGATACTTCAGACTCGTAAATAGACGTGTATTAATATTCTCAGAAATTGTAAGGCAAAAACAGAACTGCAAAAAAAAAACAAACAACGTATCGCTGTCTGAAAAAGTGTTGAAACAGCACCTGGAAGGAGCGTGGGAGACGTGCTTATACAACCAGAATCGAATTGTAAAACATTAATAAAACATTAAATCACGTATAACAGGAACACCTGGGTAACTAATGCCGTTATTTTTGTTCTCCCACAGATTATACACAGAGATTTGGCGGCCAGAAACGTCCTGGTGGACCATAATAAATTATGCAAAATCGCGGACTTTGGAATGTCCAGGTTTTCGAACGAGGATGGTGAAGTTATCGAAACGAGGCACGGCAGGAACGCTCTACCTATAAGATGGATGGCACCAGAATCTCTAATCTATTCACTCTTCACCACTAAAACTGATGTCTGGAGCTTCGGTATCCTCATGTGGGAGATAGTAACCTTAGGTGCGTTCAATACCCAAAAAACTATAACCATTCAGACTCTAGGGAAAACATCACAGTCTTTTTTGGAAGAAGTCTGAACCAAAAATTCCTCCCAGTACTTCTTCAATCGTGGAAATACGTGTCTTGGAAACAAATGTCAATTTTCTAATTTCAAGTTCTACTTTCTTTCGAAATCCATGCTAGCATTATTGGACGAGTACTGGAAGGAGTTTCAAATTCAACTGTTTTTGGTAATTTCATGAACCAAATTATTGATGCTAATTGTCATTATTTTTGATCCAGGTTCGACGCCGTACCCCGATATGACGGCTAGAGAAGTAATGCGCAACGTGCAGAGCGGATACCGTTTGGAAAGGCCTTCGCATTGCCGAAGTGAGCTCTTCAGGGTGATATCAAGGTGCTGGCAGGCGGATCCGGACCGGAGACCAGAGTTCCAAGTTCTTCGGAGGGACTTGGCTCAGCTTTTGGAAGACAATATGAACGGACATTACGTTGACTTGGAAAGTTTTGCCTCCGAATGCACGGATTGAAGTGATGTTCTCTGTTATGGGTTGGCTTGAACAACCTCATATGTAGTTATCTCACTCGCTCGGTTCCTCCGCATTCTTTGCGTCACGCTGCAAGCGTAGTTGAAAGCTACTTCTAATCGCCGATTATCCAGGGCACTACAATTTCGATGACGAGAACCCTTGCGCGGCTATCGCTATAAATACTTTCTTTCTAATCATTTATTACACGAATATTAGGAAGGGGGAGATCGAGGAAGAACATCCAGCACATAAAAATCAAGCAATGCTCTGAGTAAAAAATAAACATTGTTGAAATGTGTACTCGAGTCGTCCAAGAAGGTCCTGTGACTTCATTAATTCCTTGAAAACGTTGAACTTGCCATTCTACCAATTTCGTCGATGACTCTTCGCTCTTCCGTACCGGTTTTTTTACCGATCCGTGTCCGCAGAGTAGGTACTCGTCCGTTGTAACTACGAGAAGCGTGATGAAAAGAATAGCTTTTTTTCTCTAAATAATTGATATTATGAACGATAAATTTACTCCGAAAAAAAAGAACAATTATTCTCATGGAGAAAAATCTTATGACTATAATTAATCATGAGAATGTTTAAGTGAGACGAATTGTATAAAGGCTGCTTGCTATTGCGGTCTATCGAGGATTTGATAAATATGCTTGAGAGCTTGACAAAATATGAGTATTCTTGTTTAGTATTATTATAAGTGTATCTGTTAAGTAGTAATTCTGGTGATATAGTCGCCATCTAATTGATAATTTGTCGATAAGCTTTTTCTATACGATATTAATTTGAGAAATTAATTATTATTAGATGTTGATGCCAGAACTATTTGGAGGTAACAGTAACACACATGTTTATGCCACACGTTTCGAAACTGTTCTGCCTTAAGGATCTTATTTTTTATTTATTTTCCACTCTGAGCTCATATCTGGCATCATTAGCGACATACACAATGATAAATATAAGAGACAAGAAAACGAACGAGATAAGCATAAACAAAAAACTGATTATGTAAATATAAATATCGCCAATCAAAAAGACAGATAAAGAAAAACAAAAGAAATATATGAAGTTTTCACATTATTTTTATTCTAGTTCATAAGACTCGTCTGTATGTTTATATTTTACAGTTTATTCTTAATCATTCTAGTCTTTGGACACGTTTGGGGCGGCGATTGGTTGTACCCTGGTTATTAGTAATATGATTATTATGATTAGTAACGGAAGAAAAAAAAATTGAAGAGATAATTAATCTGGATACTATACTTTATTTATGATAACAATTTAATATGTCAGAAAAAAAAATTACTGAGATGTGATATTTTATTTGTTCAAGTGTCTAATAAATTAACATATAAATGTATATTATCGATAATAATGCCAGTCAAAGCTCCACCTCTGTCAGTTGATATTTTTTTATTAAGTTTTTATTTACCTCTTATTTTCGCTATATACTTTTCATACTTTTTTTTTAAATTACTGTTTCTATCTCAATTTATTTTATTTTTTCTCTTTTGTTCTCTCACTATTGAAATATTGACAATTATAGATAAAAATTATTGTACAATTTCTCTGTATGTCTTCACATATTCGCTACTTGCACGCATGACAAAAAAAAAACTCTACTTTATAAAAAAAAATTGTATTAAAAAATTTTCAACTTAAACTCACTGTCTTGTTTTTTTATTTCGATATTGTTCTCTTAAATTTGTTCCTCCTTCAACCCGTCGTCTTGACTCTATTATCCTATCCATCTACTAGTTTCTATTGATTACTACAGTCGGTACATTACACACCCACCTCTGGAAGAATTCGAGTTACTTTGATGTATCTTCGAAGTTAAATAGTGTAAATTTGGAAAGAAATGTAGAAAGGGGGTTCAAAAATATCGATCTGTGGGTTCATAATTTCTGCAATCTGTTTCTTGCATGACAAGTGACCATAAGAATCGGATAAGGACGTTCTAGATTTGAATGTGCATCATTCTGTTCTATTCCGTGCATCCAAGATCCACGTAATTTAATTACGAACGTACGCTCAATTAACTTAATTACAGCAAGGTACAATTAAGCCAATATAATCAAGATGGAAGATAAGTAATTACGACGGCTATGCTGCTGCACCAAACAGTCGACAGACTTTTTCCAGGTGTCTCATTGCACTCGCAATACCCACCGTACACATATTATCATTGTTTTGTCGTACAGTTCCTTGTTTTCCACACTGCACTTTTTATTGTAGCTCAGAGAAGATCTAGCTGAGCACTTACACCTGTTCTAAATTGTCAGGCTAGTCTTTATGAAGAAGGTAATTGTACTCGCAGAAGAGTGCAACGGCTTACATTATGCAACATTTCGATAAGACGGCTATTGGATAATTACGCGAGCTTCAGACAGCAGTGAAACAAAGTTGGTATGGTATGCTTAAAAAATTACAACAAATTGAAATCCTCGGAACTACTTGTCTCATAAATTCTTCACAAGTGTTTGGGAAGTCTTTGGAGCCTTCTGGTGATCCATGCAATGCTCTGGACGTCCTCGAGAGATTTCGGAAGTCCGTAGTCAATAGAAGTTTTTCATAATGGGACTCTATCACTCGAAGCGTTCATTTTGTAAAGGAAGGCGATCAAATCGAGTCAAGAACATGTGTTTAGTGTCCGACGTTTCGGCAACAATTCGTTGCCTTCATCAGGGACTTTATGAAAAAAAAAAAGAGAAAAGAACATAGATAGTACATACAAAAAAAGACAACAAACAAAAAGATAACATTGCATGACTTAAAATTACTTAGGACTAGGGCTTATCCAAAAAACGTACTAACCATAATCACGATTAGCTCATGACAACGCGACGTTAGAAAGGGGTTAGGTGACTGTTGAACCTAAACGCGAGCAGAGACACATAGATGAGATAAGGCACATTGAAACAATAACAGATAGATTAATAATAGTAAAAGAAGAACCTGGTCGGAATAGTCAATGCGTTGTAAAAAGGTCGAGGGAATGACCCAGATGTCATTGTAAAAACCATTATGGGGAGGTCACACATTAAAATTGGAGGATTAAGACCAAAAGGTAAAGGTTCGACACTATCGAGACGGTTCTATTATAATATTGTGAAGTTAACCGAGCATGACCGATCATAACACAGAACGTCGGATGAGTGTGATCGATTGTAAATCGAACTAAGAGTTATGAAAGGCCGGGAGAATTCAAATAGTTGTAACGTAGGTGACTCCTTCTAAAGGGGAACTAGACGAAATTAAGTGCGAATTAGGAACAGCTCTTGGAACGGAGTCTCTGTAACATGGTGGAATAAGGCTGGTGGAGTTTTTGGTATCTTCCTTGATGTTGATAGGGTCGCTTGGAGGTTAATATGTAGCATCTCAGATGTGATACGTTTTTGCCAAACCTGTTCTTTGTCCAAAATTCTAGCGTTATTCCAATTAAATGAGTGCTTATGTTCAATCTGGTGTTTAGATACGACCGAATGGTACTTGGATGTTTGTCGATATTCGATTGGTGTTCCTTAATTCTTACTCCTAAAGCTCGTTTCGTTTCACCGACGTACGACGCTGAACAATCGTCACACTGGATCTGATATACTACATTGGTTTGAAGAATTCTGGGTAGTTTGTCTTTTCCTTTAGTCACGACGGTGCTAAGGTTATTATTAATCCGAGGTAGCAATTTTATGTCATATTTCTTTAGCGCGCGCTCAAAACGTTCCAAAAACACTTACGTAAGGTACAAGCAACAACCTCTCTTGTCGAAGGTAGAGTCAGTGGAGCCGACAAGATTGCTGAATTGCCATGGGGGATCTGTTAGAGTGATCTGACTAATTTGGGAATAACCGCGTTTTTGTTCTCACTACGTTGAGTGTAAACTCGTTTAATGAGATCTTCGGTAAAAGTGTTAGGATAACCTTTTTGCGAGAAAGGCCTCTAACTAATGCCAGGTTTTCAGAACATGGAATTGTTTTGGTTTGCTAGGTGATAGCATTGTCGACCAAATTCTAGGACCATTCCCAATTGTGGGCCGAAAAGCGGACTTTGCAGAGTCCGGGAGGAATCTACCCGGAGAAAGTCGGTTTTCGGTACCAAAGTGATGATGTGGTTAGAATTGTCCTTGATAATGCGTACATCTAGGAAACTGATACAATTGTCCTGTTCGAGCTCATTAGTGAAGGAGTCTCGGATGATAGGAGTTAAACACCTCTAGGTTTTGTCCACCTGATTCTTGGGGACGCAGGTGATTATGTCGTCAACGTATCGAAAGAAAAAGGAGGGTTGATTTATGGATCAAATTAGTCAGACACTCTCTTTCCAGGTCGACCATGACCATGTCAGCGAAAACGGGAGACACGGGAGAGCCCATAGGAGTGCCGTAAGTTTGTTTGTAGTACGTTGTTGAACTGGCAAGAGCGCTAAAGAAATATGAAATATGACATAAAATTGCTACCTCGGATTAATAATAACCTTAGCACCGTCGTGACTAAAGGAAAAGACAAACTACCCAGAATTCTTCAAACCAATGTAGTATATCAGATCCAGTGTGACGATTGTTCAGCGTCGTACGTCGGTGAAACGAAACGAGCTTTAGGAGTAAGAATTAAGGAACACCAATCGAATATCGACAAACATCCAAAGTACCATTCGGTCGTATCTAAACACCAGATTGAACATAAGCACTCGTTTAATTGGAATAACGCTAGAATTTTGGACAAAGAACAGGTTTGGCAAAAACGTATCACATCTGAGATGCTACATATTAACCTCCAAGCGAACCCTATCAACATCAAGGAAGATACCAAAAAACTCCACCAGCCTTATTCCACCATGTTACAGAGACTCCGTTCCAAGAGCTGTTCCTAATCCGCACTTAATTTCGTCTAGTTCCCCTTTCGAAGGAGTCACCTACGATTACAAGTATTTGAATTCTCCCGGCCTTTCATAACTCTTAGTTCGATTTACAATCGATCACACTCATCCGACGTTCTGTGTTATGATCGGTCATGCTCGGTTAACTTCACAATATTATAATAGAACCGTCTCGATAGTGTCGAACCTTTACCTTTTGGTCTTAATCCTCCAATTTTAATGTGTGACCTCCCCATAGTGGTTTTTACAATGACATCTGGGTCATCTCCTCGACCTTTTTACAACGCATTGACTATTCCGACCAGGTTCTTCTACTATTATTAATCTATCTGTTATCGTTTCAATGTGCCTTATCTCATCAATGTGTCTCTGCCTCGTTTAGGTTCAACAGTCACCTAACCTCTTACTAACGTCGCGTTGTCATGAGCTAATCGTGATTATGGTTTAGTACGTTTTGGATAAGCCCTAGTCCTAAGTAACTTTTAAGTCATGCATTGTTATCTTTTTGTTTGTTGTCTTTTTTTGTATGTACTATCTGTGTTCTTTTCCTTTTTTTTCATAAAGTCCCTGATGAAGGCAACGAATTGTTGCCGAAACGTCGGACACTAAACACATGTTCTTGACTCGATTTGATCGCCTTCCCTTTACAAATAGAAGGAAGTTTTTTCAATCTCAGTCTGAAGACACTCATCAGCGAAGGATCCTCCGCTCTGCTCTGTTTCGTGTTATTCTCATAAGGTGATGAACATGAAATGCGTGATTATGGGTTCCCGGATGTATGTTCCCCACACAGTTATATAGCCATAGCCACGAGTGTAAACATACTCCAGCCTCACTTGTTCGATACGTGGTATATGAATAAATAATGGGTACAATCAGAGAAAATTATTTACCAGGAGCGAATTCAGTCAAGTAACGGTATCAGCACGGTAGTAAAAAACACTTTCGTTCAATGTGAAGAGAAATTCACCACCATGAGACCCGAAGTATGTAATATGAATGAAAAAGACGTCGATATTTAAATTCCAATTACTCGTGTGCTCAAATGCTCTCGAAATTATCATATAGGCGGAGTACCCGAGTCGAAATTTTACGCCTCGCTTGAATCCCCAGAACCTATTTCTTTGTTTCGCGCCGCCACCCTCCGTTGAACCCACTGATATATATATACACTGGATAGAGGATCGCGTATACTCGGCATGCTAGCGAGTGGCTGCGATTGAACGCCGCCATACTGTACTCGGAAAATCCGAATCGACAGTTGCGCGCACGCGCGAGCGATTGCGCGCACGCGCGAGCGATTCAAAGCGCGCGAACGATTCAAAGAGCGTTAAAGTCACGGTTCAACTATAAGAACGATTGTAAGAGAATTTTCAGACAATGAACCGAAATAAAATTCCAAAGAATGCAGATTGATTTGTGAATACTCACTTTCGATGAGGTTATCCTATTTTTCGTACAAAATTAGACAGTGGAAACTCGTTTTGACTAGAAAGTGAGGTTAGGTCGTTTCACGTTTGACGTTTAGTAAATAAAGCGGTAGCTATGGACGCCATGACGCCTCGAGCCGATCCGAGTTCTAGATTGATATATATATACAAGATGGCGGCGTCCAAAACGGGACGCGCTTCCAGCGCGATGCTCTATCCAGTGTATATATATATCAGTGGTTGAACCTACCAGGCCCTATTTGCAGATTTCAGTGCTATCGGTAAACCTTCTTCTACTCCATTTGAGCCTACGCTAACCCTCTTAAACCTCCTTTGAGTCCCAAATATTTAGCAACCATGAACCTACGTAACCTCCTTTGGATCCGAAGTCTCCCGTCTTGACCCTACGTAGCCTCCTTTGAATCCAGTCTTCTGCGTTGACCCTACGTAGCCTCCTCTGGATCCAGATTTCTGCCTTGAACCTACGTAACCTCTAGCCCTCTTAAACCTCCTTTTAATCGCAGATTTCTAGCGACTATGAACCTACGTAGCCTACATAACTTCCTCTGCATCAAAACTCTCGTTCCTTGACCCTACATAGCCTCCTTTGGATCCCAAGCATGCCGAGGACACTTTGGATTGAAGACTCGGTATCAAAAGGAGGTTGCGTAGGGTCTGAAAGTGAGTTTTAACCTACTTGATTCCAAGTTTTGGCCTGTGTTCGTAGTTCAAAGTGCGTCCGCATAGCTGCGCAGGCTTCCGTTTCGTTTCCGCAAGTATAACGCCACCGGCATATAACAAGAACCACGGCTCGGTGCAGACGTTTAAACACTTTGACACTGAGTAAGATCCAAACGTGATCGCGCTTAGGTATAACCCCATCTGTACCTCTTACTATAGGTGGTTGCATTGAGCTTGTCTATTACAATAGTATTATTGTAATTTCAAAAAACTGAAAATTTGATAAATTATTTTTGAATCTTTATCAAATTTTTAAGCCAATTATTTTTGTTAATATTGATGTCGTCCCATATTTAAAATTCAATCATAATAATATTGAAAAATTCCCTTTTTTCCAGTAAGGTCGAGCTATTTTTGGTTCGAATTTTCGATAAATAATGTTTAGTTGAATATTTATTCGGTTTTTGGATTATAACATTATGCCCCATATCGACGGAGATGATTTTTGTGACGTACGTAGAGGATAGATAGAATAGGCCTAAAGGAGGGTCTGTAGGGTCTGCAATAGGCCTAGAACAGGGTCTGTAGGCCCTGAAATAGGCCCAAAGGAGGGTCTGCAGGGTGTGCGTGAGCGTTGAAATAGGCTCAACTGGATCGAAAGGAGGGTCTCGGGTACCCTACATAACCTCCTTTGAATCAAAATGTCTAGTTTCTGCCACTTTTGGAGGTTCAAGTGGAGTATAACATTAAAGCGCCGCGAATATATCGTACCCTCCCTTGAACCTCCGTACTCCCAAAATTTGAACATCTTGGAGGTTCTGGGGAGGTTTGAAGGAGGTTGAAAATTTCGACTCGGGTAGTATACCTACCTACATACAGTATTCATGATTTCTAACCCATTGTCGGAGGGTAAATGGCGCCTAGATGAATGGATTTCGGTCATTATAATACTTTTCACACGTCATTACCACCAATTATCCTCGTTCAAATTTCACAGTCATTAATCAGCTCAACGGAAATATATCAAGATATCAAGATGGAAAAGTCTTCCAATCGTCGAGCGAGATTTCAATGTCAATTTAGCATCAGGGTCCAGCCACAGCGATGCACCCTAGGTCGTTTATTACGATTTTCTGATTCAATGGTGCACTTCTGTATCTGAGACTTAACATGTCTGGCATTAAAGCGCGTGTTGTACCGTGGGACATTCCGCACGCAATGGATAGAACCCTGGGTGTATGAATATACTTGAGCAATACAATCTCGGTTTTACTCCCGCGGACGGTATATTATATTATTCACTTCTGAACGAGCCATTATTTACGCTGTAGAAAAATGAGGAAGAAACGAGTCCCGAGACACTTGCGGCTTCGCGGTGCGTATCCAACGCTTCCACGCAACCAGTGGTCACAATAGACGCACTTCGCACAATTCCGACGTATCACAAATTACGTTGTTCTACAGACAAAGTGCCTCTGATACTTATGGTATCATAACAATTAATAAACGAACGAAATAATCTGATTAATTTCCTTCAGCTATGTCTAAATGTTGGTTGTTTATCACCAGGACTTCCATAGTGCTTTTTAATTAGGGGTGCTAGAAGTCTTCGTTTTCTTATCAGTCAAAGTTCAATTTTGTGCACATCCGTAAGCCGAGGCGAAATAAAGAATTTGAGAAATTGGAAAGGTTGCGGTGCTTCGAATAGCGACAAGTATGATTAATCTGGCGTTTGATCATTCGGAGTAAACTAACAAACAAATTATTGAGGAGGGGCTAATTTATTCGCAATATATACATCTCTCGCCTAATTTGAATTAGAAATCGGGAATCCGTTGAAAAATACTCCGTGGAGACATTTGCAGAATGAATTTAAACGGGCGGTGATAACGGTACACGCGGTATCCCGTGGATACAATGAACCGTTCCTCTCTCGTATTTCGACGAAATTATTAATCATTGTTACATACAGCTGACCACAAGTAGTCCACGGAAATTGGATACAATTGTAGACGTAATTACTGAGGAGAACCGAGCCCTTGACAAACTACAGGATGTATTTCTTACTCCTCTAACTTACAGTAATCCGTCGCAGTGTCGAGAGACGAACGAGCGTCTTGTAACTACGGCTCACATCAACCACATTGGACAATTAAATTTACGAGAAAGCTGCAAAACAGATGGTCAACGGAGAACATTACAACGTTGAAAGATCTCTGCTGCGAACCACCATTACATACTACTTGTTTTATACCAAGCTGCAATTTGCACGATGATACTATTTAATTGAATCACAGACGCTCAACGTCCAGTGAAACATCACTCGAAGAAAGGACGAGGAATCCATTATCTGAATTCGGAACATTAAACCCTGAGGGCATAAGGCGAGGTATAGGCATCGATTCTCTCCGCTAGCCAGAGAATTGTCTAAGATCCTAATGCATCAGGATTCCTTAGAAACATTTTTAACGATCCCCTCGACCACAACGCACTAGGTCATAGTGAAAGACTTTCGCCTCAGAGATTACTCGAAGACCAAGTTCGTGCGTGTCTAAGCTAGGGATAAGCCTTCTTTGAGGCACATTCACCGGTTCCTATACAGAGACAGAATCTGGCGGTCTCCTCCACATGGCTACGCCTCAGTCTGGTCCAGCCGAATGCTGTGAGCCACTGATTCGAACTGGGTCAAACCTCCGTGTTCAGATATCTTACGGCTCGACCAATTTCATACTAATTTGATTCGGATTATGTTTCGAAGAAATTCTTTCGGAACCGAGATGAACTCTTGACATTGGAATAAAAGAGTGGTTCAAGTGTACAGAAAACTATTCGTACACTGACGCCTTGCGATTGGAGAATTCATTCGACGAATATTAACGATGCGTCGATTGTGATATCGGAAATCTAATTAATGAGGTACTGGCGGCATTTAGTTGTATAGCCAGAACTCGTCAGGATGAATTGAAGGTACTAAAGGTACATGAAGAAGAACCGAACTAATCACCGTATATAATCTGACTGCCAATGAACACGGAGAGTTTCTATTGCAGTGTGCCACTTTCGGAAGAGTTGGACTTATTTGCGTACGTCAAGCCGATGTTAGGCTAGAATGCCACATCGCGCTCCACTACATCGTTCTAGATATCAAGAACCACCTTTCTCGAAGAAGAATGAGAACGGGAAGCAGGTAATTGTCGATTATTCTTTCTCATATTTTGCACGAATCACGTTCGCTTTGCCCTCCATGAATTCTGACCAGACCCATGCGTGATCAATTCGAATTCAATGTTTCCTGACTCTTCGTCAACATTTATTTTTCTCTTGGCTTCCGTCAGTCTAGGGTTATAGTCTGACATTATATCAATGATTAATCTATTACTAAATGCCTTGAAGAGAGAAACTAGTATTTCTGCATTAGACCACTTCATACGAGAAACGATAGAATAATCAGGCGGAAGATAGATCAGAGTTACATGTCTACCCCACGCGTACCTGCTGAAGAAAAGAAGTCAGTCCTTACAGGATTTCCTGGTCAGTGACACCCATCAATCTACATCAGCCTAGGTGGTAGGAATACTTGCACTTGCTATACCAAACATATTTTGACGAACCAACGTTGGTTAAGACTGCATTACAATCAAGAACGAGTATTGCTTAATCTCCCATCACTATAACCTTGTCCTTGGCCCACTATGACTTTCCTCTAACCTTCGTTCACGTCTCCAGGCTAATGTAAAATTTTGAATGTGCAAAAGACCAGACCAGTATGGCTTTCATCCTCGACCTTACCGCAGTATCCTATTCATTCGTGTTACAATTATTTATCCTTCTCGTAGGAGCCGACCATGCTGTTGATAATTTCTTGATCAGATCAGCCTAGCGACAATTGAGCAAAATTCTGAAAAGTGTGAGTAGCCATGGGCTGCTGATTGTCAACAAATCTTGTAATGATGAAGATGTCGAGCCTTACATTCTTTTGTCTGAATTTGCATCATTGGTATTAGCGAAATAAAATGTTTGCCTTTCTCTGGAAACTAGATCCTCCGAAGGAGGTTGATTCGAAGCAAATAAGTTCGTCCCGGATGTGAGACTGTTATGCAGTCTTGAATATTTCGGAATTGACCACAACCAGAAAAAGGAACAAGAGGATCGAACATCTCGACGACAATTTCAACCAGGACTAATTAAATTCTGGTGCATACAAATAGCTCAAGCGAAGATGATGAGTTCTCTCAGAGTGAGTGGTACACCAAACGGGACCCGACAAACAGGTAAGCGGCAAAGTGTGGCCGACTTCCCGGTAGGGCGGCTGGTCACCGATGTGGCTAACGCTTCTTGTTTTCTCGGTCACGGCTACGGACGCTTCCTTGCAACCATAGTCGCTATTAACAATAGCAAAGCGCGTTGCCTGAACCGTATTCGCGACGAACGAATGATAACAGGTGGTTTTAACGTGGCACAAGAACTAGCGGTAATCTCCGGAGGTTTTGAATCTTCATTTGACGTGGTTTTTGATGCGCGCGCAATTGCTGGAGGAGAAGGCTCCCAGTGACGACAACGCGAGTCTCTTTTGACCCACAAAATCAAGTCGAGGACTTCACCGGCGCGTTTTCATTCCTCACAATCATAAGAGTCTGAAAGGACGGGAGATCAGAAGATGCAGATGATGTGCTGTGATTCGGGATAATTTTTCAATCAACGCGATAACGTGACTCTTTGAAACAATAGTGACGCCGAGTACAGTGTGTTTCATACTCTCCTGTGATTCATGAAGAACTTATAATCCTTATTTTTTGGAAACAAGAGGACAGTGCGCAATCATGAGGATACCCAGGAAGATTTGTTTCTTGGTGGTGAGAAATCTCAATTAATATACCCTTCACGTCGTAAACTTATCAAACTGCATCCGAAACTGCTTAATTCACCGAAGTTGTACGGTTCGGATACAATGAAAACCCAGATGCCACCCGCTGCTTGAATAAAACGTACAACGAGTTGTTTGGGGGCCGGGAAACCACAGGATTTTATTGTATGCGAAATGTCTTAACACGTAATTTAGAGGAACAGTGCTCATAAAGATGTTAAATTATTGCGAACTCCATACATTTACCGTCTTCGCTGAGCAAATTTATGGCAAAAAATCGGCAACATGGAATTAAGTGGTTTTGTTTCCTTCGCCATCCTCTGCCACCTATGATGACAGGCTCATTCTGTTCGGTTGTAAATATCGTGTCGCTCGGGCTGTTCCATTTCTTGGTTACTGGGTCATCGACGACTTTACGCATTGCGAATAGGAGGCAATCGCCGTATCATATGAGATATACTGGAAACCCTGCGGAGTTTCCATTTTACGACTATTTACAGCTAACGCGTTGAAACCCGCGCCTCATTAAATTTTCCCTCACGGTAAACATCGATTCCACAAAGTCACATTCGTCCCTATTTCATCCTTACTAACCGAGATATCAGAATTATCCCACTCCCGACGGAATAATATTCCAAATCGAGAATACCAACCGCTTGCAGCTGGTTGATACAAATCCTAAAGCCTTACCTCGTCAACCTTGTGTTGATCAGATCAGGTTTTCCGGTTAACTGTACTTACATGGACCCCGAGATCACGGTGACCGTGGTTGGGCCCTCGGGCGCTGCAAGAATTCGGCACATTTTAGATGGGCGTATATTTAGCTTACTGACACAATATTTTCTTCAGATACAGAATGTGTAAATTTTTCTTAATGCTTAGTTAGCTCTCCTGGCTGCCGTCACTATCACGAGGGCCGAAGAAGAAGAGGACCTCGACAATGTCGGTTTCGACGACGAGGAGGAAAGCAACGAAAAAATATCTACAGCATTGAACGTTGACAACAGTTTTTACAAGAAAAAGGAAATAGAAATCCGGAATAGGGTTTTCGCGGTAAGTGATTGTCAAAATTCATCCCATGCAGACATGTCAAGGACGGCCTTATTGATTCTTCTAAGACTGTGATCAGGACCTGACGAACTGTCCCGTAATTAATATGAGACCCTGACGATGTGACGATTCATATGAAAGATCCTCACTATGCTGATGAGGCCCCACTTAGGTAGTAGTGAGGATTCCTTGATACGGAATTCCTAAATCCAAGGCTTTCTTGCCAAATCTTAGGCTTTGCTTTACAGTGGTGCAGCCTTGCTGTACGAATTGCTAGATACAAAGTTACATGCTTAATTTCATATCAAGACGATTCTTCAGGCCCTGACTATAACCTGCATATAATTGAATTAATGCTTCGCGTTTTTGCTAATTATTGGACAGATGGCGAATAGTGATGATTGGTCAATTTGTTTCTCACGAAAGACAATTCGACGACTCGTTTTACGGTAATCAATTTTCAACAGGCTGTTAAAGTACCGGAAAAGCGGGATCAACTGAGCGAAGTGATGCCGATAATTCGCGCCATGTCATTACCGCAAAAGCGCGCAATGGCTGTTTTGGTTACCACCAGGATGTCCCACAATGACACTACTCTACCTTTCGACAAAGTCGAATTGCTTTTCGGTGGCGAGAATAGGAAGAACGTCACCAGGGATCTCATGCTGCCGATAAGCATGGACATTGCTAAAATCATCTCTGACGACATCCCCGAGGATTTACCAGAGGTAATTACATTTGCTCTTCAGCTGCGACCAAAGGATTTACAGTTCAATTATCCGAAGATTGGATATCGGTCTGCAACCTCTCTCGCTCAATAATACCTTTTATTACGCCGGTAGAAAGTTCCCTGCTTTCAGCTTCGTCATTCTAATGCACCGGTTTTCTCTCAAAGCTCTATTGTCGCTGAAGTGCAAATCATGCTATCTACCAAAGCTGTTAGTTTCAAGTACAATCCGTCCAACAGCGATTAGATTTCTCCAGAAAAATGTTGTGCTACTCAAGCTTTTTCGTCCTTCGAAGAGCGTACAATGAACAATGAATTACGAATTTAGCACGGTATTGGCACACTTTTTAAATCCTACTTGGTCAAACTCTTGCCAACTGGTTTCACTACGTCTCAATCTGCGAATTCAAGCTGCTAATATATCAATATCAGCCGTACCACTTCCAATGAAATAATGTATGCACAGGCACAAGAATTGAGGTACATACCCCCCAGCCAAAGACGACGTCCTCAGTACCAGGCGCCTCCCCGACGACAGTCTTCAATGCACCGTCGAAACGTGCACCCTGGTAGGAAAAGTTTGTATAAGTCACATGACCTCAGTATTTTCCATAAGGGTCAAATAAATGAGATGTGTTTGACTTTCAGAGGGGGCAAGACCTGCGTTTCTCAGACCCGGTAGAAGACCTGCGGATCCCAAACGGAGCCCCACCGATAAAGAGTGCACTTTCTTTTCGCCCACGGTTTGCCTGGAAGCCACGGATTACCCGCAGTTAGTAATTGGGTTTAATTGCTTGTCATCGATTTAAATCACATGGCTGAAATTTTTTTCAATTTATTGCAGCGAGGCTATAATGCGCAGCATCAGAAACAACAGGGAGATGATCACGGCGCTTCTAGCTGACTACAAATCCCAAAACACTGCAGAATTTCAGGACGATGGACTTCCGGTCGCGCTGCCTTTGGAAAGCAAATACGAGAACAGATTCGAGACCAACGAGATAAAAAGGTGCCGTATTTTTATTATTGCAAATCTTGCTTTCTTTGTTGCGGATTTCGTTTCTGTTCGAATATACCTACGTTTGATGATCAAGTCTGGACGCCTTTTTTCGTCGCTAGTTAAGAAACCGTGGTTGAGCAATTCCGCAAGGTTTAATTCGATGAATTGCCCTCAAGTAAACTTGCATTTCATTACGACTGTTGTCCGTTGAGCAACAGCATCAGCTGTCACCAATGTCCGCAGTGACTTAAAACGGACAAAACAATCCTTTGATGGTAGATTTTGCAAGTACAGTCGGCCTACGAGAGTATCCGTCCTGAATATCCAGTATCTACCGCAATTGTGTAATTATAAATGAAAATTTCTCTCGCTATGAGTTCTGGGGCGCGACGCAATCCTTCGTCAGACATAACGCAGCGAGACCAAGGCATAATTGTTGTTTGCAATTTTAATCGCACATTTGCACCAACGAAGAGTATAATATCCACTCAATTCTTAGCTCCGACTTATTATTCACTTATAAACCAGGAGCTGCAATTATACATTTCGATATTACTATCGATTGGCCTACTCTCCCAACGTTATTGTAGCTGGACGAGTTATTATACGCAATTTGAAATTGGTACTTCCTTAGGTGAAAGCTTCGCCTTGGCTATCCAGCACACTAAAATCACGGCTGATCTCTCGTAGTCGACGTGTTTACACCAGCTATCAATCTCTCGAAAAATTTTCCCTGAGCCGGAAGATCAAAAATGAACTTTCTTCTCGTTTCTAAATTCTCTATTCATCTAACGACACATAAGTTGTTTACTCTCACCTTCGAACACTCTCACCGTAGAATCCATTGGGTTAATCACATAGAACACGACAGCGTTAGGCGACGCATCATCACCAATCCTGACGAACAATTTTGTTCCAGAAGATCGGACAACAATTCTCCTTATGCAGACAATGTGGAGGAAGGATTCACCTGTCCATCCCAGGTCAGATACGCTCGTCCACAGCTTGCAAGAGCAGCTTCTGGTGTCTGGAAGTACATCATCAACACTGGTGAACACACACAGACTCTGAGGCTCGAGAAATGCACGTAAGTTGAAGAAAAAAGGGTATATTGTATAACGACTAGTTGTCATAACAGGGGCGTGATGTTTGCTGTGAAATTTGAAGCCGTATATCGATTTGTTCTGATCAACCAATCGCGACGTGGCAATTGGAGGTTCATAAACCGTTCGACAAAAAGCCAGCTATTTCCTTTTGGCGATGTTATTGCTCAATGAAGGACCATGTCAGCACGGTTTTAGATTATAGAGACAAAGAAACACGTTCGGCTCACGGAGCACGGTGTAACGCAGAGCGCAAAAACTGGTGCGAAATCGTGCGCTGGACGAGGCACGAATATAGTGATTTAACGAATGTCCGGCGAACCTGGTGCGTATAGTATAGACACATGAGTGGCCGAAAGTAAAAGTAGCAAATCAAGATCGGGCCAATCGTTCAATATTCTATTTTCTTAACAATCTTTACGTAAGTGCTGACCGAATTAGGTGTGCAACAATTTTTTTTTTCCTTTTCATTGCTTGGAACATTAATTTAAATGACAAATAACTTGGATACAATATATTGCCAATTCAAAGTTTGATACTATGACGTAACTATTCAGTAAAATAAGCCCGCCATCTAGCGTCGTCTGTGGAAATTCACTCCTCAACTCACACTTCGTATTTCCTATGTTTCACTCTCGATTATGGAGTATACGATAGATTGTTCAAATGTAGCACTGAAATTCTGAATTGTGACGTCACGGCTAGTCAGAAAGCGCTTCTGACCAGGTGATTCGTTCCATTCACTCCAAACTAATTCTATCAACAAATTGAAAAAGTAAGATGTTGTTAAAATTCTGCAGACTCAATTTGATTTGGTATAGATAAAGCATATGAGAATGAATGTTCCGTGAGACCCAATTACGTGACTCTGAGAATCTAATCGATTCCACGACAATTGAAGGATATAACATTCAACGGTAGTTATGAATGAACATTTTAAGTCTCAGGCACCTGTGCGAAATGACACTCTGTCATAATTGCCTTTGACGTTTTTGTTGGCAGGAAACCGCAGGGCAGCTGTTCATTCGTTTCAGAAAACTACAAATCATCTTGTTCCCAAGTGTTCAACTACCATCGTCTGCTCACCTGGGACACAACTCTCGGTCTCCACATGGACATCTTCAAGGTACCCACCTGTTGCAGTTGCCACGTGCTTGGCTACTCGGACCTCTATCCTCCGCACCGTAAAAATCCACCTCCAAAGTTGAAGGAGAATTTTCCCGGAGCTGATTTCATCACGGATGACCAGCCGGACAATTACCGTGAATTTGGAAAGCCGTCGAACTTCATAACCAAGCAGAGCCCGAGCGCCAATTTCGACTCGAGTTTTTTGAACGGTGGTTCCAGTCCCCCGTTTAACGAGGATTCAAACGACGATTCGAAATACAAGTTTTTTGACAGCAAACCGTTCGCCGATTCCTCTCCCAGTCGACCCAGTCTCACATCCGGGGTGAGAAACAGACCGAAGAAACAACACGGCGGAAGTACGAGGCCCTTGGATAATCTGCCTCAACAGCACGCGCCTAATACCAGAGCCCCTGGATACACGGGACCGTTGTCGAAGGTCAGGACAAGACCGAATAGACCCTTCAGAAGGGAGTCGAGTGCTCAGCTCGATTATCCGAACAATGCGGAAGCCGATACGAGTATTAGCAATCGGTGAGGATTACGTAAAGTGGAAAATTTCCCTGCTGTGAATTTCTTATGATAGTTACTATTATTCTACATTCCGTTGGGTTTGTTTTCACTTCTCTTTTATCATTCGATACAGAACCGATTCTAGCAGGGGAATTACACACTTTATTGAAAATTTCTCAAATTAATTGATTGGGATCGTAATTGGTGTAAAATTGTAGCATCCGGACAGTGCGAGAAATGCTCGTTTCCATTCACAAAAAATGTGCAAACTAGTTGGGTTGACAATATTCTACAGTATTTAGAAACGCGATTAACCCGACTTATCGATCCATGAACAATTTTATTACGTCCACAAATTATTGTCACGATCATCAATTTTCATTTCCTGCTATTCGATTATTGGAATGAATCATTTCAAGCAGAACTCTGCTTCATTAGTCTTGATTGACAGGAGACTGTAATCTTCGATCGTTTTTGCTACAGGTACAGCCCTCAGTTCGATCAAGACGTGGATGCAACGACGCGGGTTCAGAGTGTAGCCGTAGATGAGGAGTACCATGATCCTCCTCGGCGTGTGAACTACAACTATCATCCGATAATAGATTTCTTTAAGCCGGAAGCATCGATGCTGCAGTCGGTTCAGCCGCAGGTGGCGACGCCACCAGCCCCGGTGCAGAGTTCTAACGCTTGGAAGCCGATGATTTCGCCCTAGGAAACCACCATTGCTTTTAAACGTACCTGAAATTTCTTCATTAAGATATTTATTGGCGATATCGTCGTAATTTTCATGAGACTCAAAACTCTCGATCACCTACATGTATTATAGATATGTGAATCTCATCAATATAGAACAAAAATGAACTTTCTAACTAATTCGATTCTCATCTTGTCCTATGGATCGATTATCCTACCAAGGGGTGATTCAAACGGCTCGTATTCATATTTTTTTAATTCGTTTTATTACTATTTATATACCTTAGCTCATCATTGATTGTTATTTATGATTTACTGTTAAGTTATTTCAAATTTGTACCTTATAATTATATAAATAAAAACATTGTTTTACAATTATAGTTCGGACTTGTGTCAATCAGATCGTGCTAAATGATCTTTACGAAGAATCTACACAAAATGTAATTCGAATCGTCAAAGAAAAATACAGTGTACAATTCTGGTCGAATGAGAAGAAACTTCGAGGACTCTCCATGGTACAGAAGAAACCAAGGCTGGATTAACCATGCTCATTTTTACCGCTGATAATTCGTGTGAAACACGTGTGAAACTGACACCGAAAGTTTGTCAGATAACAACTTTCTCTAAAACTTTAACCTCTGCCGGACTTATGTACACTATAAAAACAAAATTGTACCTTGAGGCTCTCAGTAATTATAAGCAGTTACTTTTCTCGAAAAAAAAAAAAAAAAAAAACGGTACATTTACCTAAGCCATGATTTATTCTCTCTATGTGGCTATGTGTCTGTATTTAGCAGAAACTGGCAGGACATAGAGTTTCCCTAACGATATAACGATATCTAAATCATATAATTTTAAGCATACACTGAGAGAAAAAAATGGTTCAATCAAAAAAATATTGGTTGATTCAACTAAATCCGGCGGTTACGGGCGGCGAAATGAATATTTCGTAAATACAACTAAGTCACTAGTTGATTGAATCAAATTAAAAACAGTTCAGTCAAATGAATGCGTAATCGTTTCAACAATTGACAAACTTACGTTAAGGAAATATTTCGTCAATTTGAGTGTATTATTTAGTTTCTCTGACAAAGCTTTTGTAAATCAAAATGTGAGTCTTGATTCATATTGATGATTTAGTTAATCCAACCAGCGCTTGTACTCCAGACAACCGCGTTTATTTTCGTACGATTGAATATTTAGTTGCATTGAATAAATGATCGGGTTAACGTATTGACTTGAAAATTAAAAAAAAAAACTGCTTTTTTCTTTTTTTTTCGGCATGTTTCGTACCCCTGAACGACAAGTGATAACTTAAGATCAATTTCCGTAAATGAAAACGCATTTTTTCCGCATTAAAAACACCGCCGTGTTTTTGTCCTAACTGGGGTTCGAACCGTGATCGATCGCTCGCTCGGAATACTAGTCGCACGCCCTACCTACTACGCCAAACTACCTTATGGCATACCATAATTTAAAGTGATTTATAAAGTGTACTAGATGGTCAGTGCGACTTAGTTGAACTTACAATATCTTAAATTGAGTTTTATTTGGTATTCAATCCATAACTCTACTGTTCTTATCATGAGTGAAAAGAAAATTCCAAGTTCTCCGGGTTCAGTTGTGCATTAAAATAATCTAAATTATTTGTGATAAATAGAACTGAGTGACTGACTCGAATTAATCGACATTTTAGTTAGGAGAATTTTATTTAATTGTACTGAATATACAAATGACAGTTCAACGAAACATGTCCAACTGTTTGCCTCGAGCACCGCACTTTTTTGAGATGATGAAGGATTAGTTGATTCGAATTTACTATTTATTCGATTCAACAAGATCTATCAATAATTTCGGTCAGTTCTAGTTTGATTGATTCAATTACTACGTTTATTTGAAACAACGACGTACTTAGTTACTTTAACAGCACGCGTCCAACTGCACCGTCATCCCACTTCAACCAAATGGATTTAGTCAACACAACTAAGTAATAGTTGTAACAATTAATAATTCAGTCAAATCAACCAAATGCTTCAAATAAATCATTTGTTTGTTTCAAAGTTCTAGAATTTCTTATGGTGATTACGTGTTGTTCGTTCAAACAATATGATAGTTGAAGCAACTATTTTGCAACCAACAAAATTGAAATGTTTGAATCAACAGATTTTTTCTCTCAGTGTACTCAAACCAAAGATGTCTGGTTTCATGGTTTACCTCTTTCATACTAAATATCAGTTCAAGCTATTATTTTCTGACTTTCCGGTTTGATCTACCCATGCGTATCGTTTGCAATCGCTCTCAACAGCGCGACTTGGTCCGTAGGACTTTCTTCTGTGGACAACGCAGTTGCTTACTGTATTTCAGTACCGAGCCTTGTGTTCCGTTATTTCACAGCAATCCGGACGGACAATGTGTAATCTTAACGCAATTATGAAAAAAGCCCTAGGGTGGAAAGTAGATCATCCACGATGTGCGCAATTGCCAACTTTTCTTGTTTTCGTGTTCTTGAATAGAGCACTTCACGCACACTGTGAAAATCGAACTTTTCAAGCACGTATTACAAATAGTACATTGTGTATCAAGGGCGCAAAACACTATTTTTCGAGTGTGAAATTTGCAGTATGAGCCGAAGGCGAGTGTACTGCAATCACACTCGCCAAAATAGCCTTGCGCCCGTGTTGCACACGATTTTTTTCTCAACACCTGGTCTGCAAAAATGCCTCTTTTCAGACCGAGTGAGCGGGCGCCAAACGGAACTTTGCGCCCGAGGGCAGGAAAAGAGTCGTTTGCGCCCGCTTTAGGCGGAGAGTTTTGCGCCCGCTCAAGAGGTATGAAAAGTGGCATTTTGCGACCGGGTGTGAGAAAAAGTTATTTCTACTCTGAAACGTTTATTTTATTGATAATGATGGGAAGGTGAAGATGAAGATGAATTAAGGCTATAAGGTCGATGGTAGTTCTTTGGATGAAAAATGTTTAGTCGATAAAGAAATTGGATAGCTATTATAATAAGTAAGAGAAATGATGGAGGTTTGCAATGGTCCGGAGCTAGTGGAACGCCATATCGTTCCGGCGAGTAGAGATAGCGCTGTCGTTTTTCGTCTTAAGTTCTCCCCTTCGAGTCCTAGGCCAATATAAATTAGGCTGCATTGATCGCGCAGCGAGTCAGTACACTCTAGTTCTTCGTTTGTAAACGTGGCTAAGCTCGATGCTTTTTCTGAGTGAAAAGTGTTAGGATATACGTATTCCGAGTTTCGCGTGTGAAAGCTCTCTCGTTAATTGACCGGTTCGATTTCAGTGAGAAAATTAATAAGCCAGAACAAGAACCACAAAAAACATTAGAACGTGTATGTAAACCCAATTCACGCGCCACTGAGTTTGAACAATTCTTAGTGCCTAAAAACTTTTCTTACTCGGTCGAGTGCTCGAAAGAGAAAAATCTACCGACCAATTGAATCCAGCGGAATGTGAGACACTAATTCCTTCAAGCCAATGCAAACCCGATACGAGTGAAGTTCGAGGTTCTAAATTTTCAGTGCAATTATGTGGTGGTGATCAGATCTCGTAAAATGATACGAAAATCAGTTTTGTGTTTTTTTATCTTCCTTTTCATCAGGGAAAATCGTTGCTCGCCAAGCGATCGCGACCTCTACGCATTCTCGACAGTTTTGGATGCTGCACAGACAAACAGCGACGGAAAATCCTCGGATAGTCAGGTCCAGGATTCTGAAACGGCTGCGACGAATTCGTACTCAGATGAAGATGAGGCCGATTCTCGGGAGGATCCACCCGGACCAGAAGACCACGTGATACCGTACACGGAGCATGAAGACCCTGGAGAAGTGCCCACAAGGCCGAAGTACGAGGCTCCTGGTGTCTGGGCAAAACCAGACCCGAAAAAAAATATACCACTATATTTTGTGCCTACAAAATCGTTGGCCCAGGTTCGAGGAACCCACACCATCAAGGTTCTGCCGCAGAGTGACGCGATAGCAACCGCAACCACGGACGAGGAAAAAGCAAACGCTTCAAGACTCCGAAAGGTTGTTAGCAACAAGAAGACGAATACTATTTACACCGAGGAGGGATACGAGGACTCGGCCTACGATCATGCCGGTCATGTCAGGGACGCGGACTTCCATGAAGGTTTCGCGAGGAAATTGCACGACCAACGTGCCAGCAAGGCGAGATCTGGCGCTAAAAAGAAACGAAGAAAGCCAAAGAAGAAGAAGCAGAGGAATCAAAGTCTCGAACGAGCCCCGCAGGAGTTTGACGAATTCACGGATGACTACAGCGACGAACATGCACACAGTGAAAAACTCGAGACTGATGAATCCTCGAAACGGACTAAAGTCAACAGGATTAACAAAGACGCGTGGAAAAGACCGGATGTCAATCCGAAATATGTCACAGAGAACGAGGTCGAAAAATTGGAGAATGATCTCAGAAGGGAGGCTGAAGAGGCGGAAAAGGGTTCCGAAATTAACGCAGTGCCGGATCTGCACCAAGATGATCACGAAGAGACATCGTCAGCACCCGAGGGTGAAAGGTCAAGGAATTCAGAATCCTCGCCGTCAACAAAAGCCGAACATTTGTACACCGAAAACTACGACGCCACTACGGCGCAGTTCGAAACACCGACACCCGGGAATTCCGAAAATTACGAAACATCAACTCCGGGGCCTGAAGATGCACACTATCGCCCCGAGGGGTCAGCGCTACAAGGAAATTACGAGACCACCACATTTACTCATGGTAATCCGAACGATCCTCAGCCCGTAATGAGCGACGCACCAACCACCATGAACTACGGTCAACTATTCTGGAATTACTATCAGTCAAATCCGTACGAGAATACGTCACCCGGGTCCTACGTACAGGAGCAAACTACGATCCAGCAGCCCGTTCGGGCTCGGGAAACCACCTTGGGACCGTACGTGGAAGAAAATCCGTCAACGCTAGCAGCGGTCAACGGTCACGGTGGTCCTGATCAATTTGGATTCGAAAGCTTTTTGTATTACCCAACGGTTCAGAACGGCCACCAGTATCTTATTCCGACCGCGATTCCGAACGACAATCGCCGGACGAACGATCAGGGAAATTCCGATAGTGGTCAGAAGTTCAATAATTTCATTGAGTCTAATGGACCAGCGTTCGACTTTTGGGGATTATACAAAGAACAAGCTCAGGCTGCGCAAAGCCCTATACTATCTGCAGATCCGTATTCCGCCGGATTCTATGATGACTTCACTTTCTCTGTGGCGCCAGATCATTCCGTGATGAATTCACCTGCGAATAAGAGGCCGAAGGGGCCGCAGATGTATGCAAATCAGAACAGACGTAATCGTGAGAGATACCAGGGATTGCCAATGAATAATCGATATCCTGAGGCACGGCAAAGACCGCGGTCTAATTCTAGAATTGATCAGGATGAAGGTCCGAGTTCCTTGAGGCCAAAGTCCCACGGTAAGACAGAAATGTCTTTCTTTGGATACGCACCGAATTTATCATACACGAAAATGTTGGATTACATTAAAAGCCAAGAGTATAATAAATACAATGGACAAAAAAGTGAGAGTGCCAACTTGGAGGATTTCACTATCATGAAGCCGCCAGCGTTTGGAGAGTCTGTGTTCTCTGATTTCACGCTGAATTCATACCCCAATGTCGTTGATTATTCGAGCGAAACGCAGGAAAGCGAAGCGTTACAAAAAACGAACAGAAATAATCTTGACTTCAGCACAAACAGCACGAAACATAACGGTTCATCGCAGAGTGATATCAATTCCGATTCACCGGTGTTTCACGGAGGTCGTTCACCAGCTTCGATCAATCGCAAACAAACATACCCAGCTTCCAGACTTTTACCATCTGCACCGAACAGCAATAACCATTACGCGCAAAATCAGAAACATACAAATCCACCGTTCTACCATAATCATGGTGCTCAGAATTTTCGGCCAAATCCGCAGCAGCTGTATTTACAGAATCACGGATCACCTCCTAGATACGTTAGAAGCTCGGATGATCAGGCGCTCACCGAAGTAGAAATCGCCGATGCTATCATTGCACAAGACATAAACGCACGATTTAACTCGACTTCCGGGATACCGCAAGATCAGAAATCAAGACCTGAAAGAGACACGACGCACCAAGATCTGCTAGATGCGTCGCATAAAACAGCCGGTGATGTCATTGACGGAGAAATTACCTCCAGATTCAAAGAGAACGACCATGACGCGGTGGAGGTAGACGACGATGAGGATGACGAAGAAGAAGACGAAGAAACGAAACGAGAGAAGATAGTCGAAGTCGACGTTCCGGACTTGGACTACATCGACGAAATTCAGGACGTGAACGAGATCACTATTCCATCGACAACACCAGCTGGTGTAGATCTGCAGAAATATCCGTTTTACGAAAATACAAAAGTTCCGGATTATTCCCCGTTGAAGTACATCATGAACCCCAAGATCGTACCGAAGAAAACCCTAGGAGGAATGGAATTTTATGACTCCAGAGATAGATACATTCAATGCGACGAACTGGGCCCGAATCTGGACGGCGTTCTCCCTGATGAGGAAGAGCCTGTGCCTAACAGGGGACCAAAACAAGGTTTACCCCGTCTGAGAGGTCTTGGCGATAAATTAGACTGCTTCAAGGCAAAATTTTTCGGAGAAAATCCATTCGACAATCCGATATTCTTTGAGAAGAAGGTAACACAGCCATCTCCACCATCTGAATTGGATCCGGTTAAGTTTGCGTTACAGATATCGGAATTGCCAAAGGAAAATAAGGATCAGATCATTCCTGCACAATCGAGAAAACCGGAGTCCATGCCTATCAAACGAATGGACGACAATCGGAGTGCCAATAGCCAACAGTTGGCAGTTTCTGAAATAAGAAATAAAAGACGCAAAAACGCCAACTATAGTACAGTCAGACAATCTTCCACAGAAAAACCAGAGAGGACGACAAGAAGTTCAAGGCGACACCGTCCTGCGCGCAGGCGAAAACCAACGACAACAGAATCACCCGAGGTCAGATCCGTGACGCCGTATGAAAAGGAAGTCTACGAAGATGTGATGGGAACCATAAAGAATTTAGCTAGCTTGTATGAAATCTATGGAGCACCGAATGATCCCCCGACTTCGGAGGCACCAAGACCAGGTCAAATTCTGAGCGCAGCGAGTATCAGAAACGTCAAAACTGTAAATCGCAGTCCGTCTTCGAGTGGAATGAGAGAAGAAATCTCGGGCCTTCTTCCGCCCCCCGAACCAAACAAGAAACCTAGGATCGGTCCGTACAGGACTGACAAAGTCTCTTACAACACTCGAGTTAGGACTGAAAGTCCGTTGAGGAATGGCAATAAAAAGATCGTTGGTTATTTCAGAACCGTAAGGGTTCACAAACGAAGTGTCGATGGTAACGGCACCCCTTCTTTGACAACCGAAAGACCGAAACGAAGACGAAAAACTAGTCCGGCTACAACGGCGACGCCCGTAGCAATTGACGCGACTGGTACCGAGACTAAAACGACAAAGCCTTACTACACCATCAGGAGTAGATCGAAAAATTCAAAGGATATCAAAAGCACCAGCAGAAATGGACTGTTCACGACCACTGAAAGACCGTCAACGACTACTGATCGCCGGAGGAACGAACCTAGATATACTGAAATCATGAAACGAAGAGGTCAGGTAGCTAGAATAACCACAACTACGCCAAGTTCGCAACTGCTTTTGGATAATACAAAGGCACCCACCGTTGAGCACGTAACCGAACCAGGAGAGATTTATAAAAGTGGAAACTCGGTACCGCGGAAGAGAAAAGTAAGCACGGAAAACTTCGAAGAGTCAGAATTTGCGGCAGAAAATGACGAGGCCAACGATGAACCAGTTAGGAAGACCAGGAATTACGACGTTCGTGAAAATGTTGAAGAAGACACGACAGCTAGTACTATAGGATTTGCGAGTCCCACAAAGTCATCGGAGTTCACTACCTACCCTATCACACACCCTCCGGCAACTAGTGCGGCTATCGAAGATGAGCCCAATCCCGAATTCCGAAGCTGGAATTCAGAGGGAGCCGAAGATGAGAAAGAGAATTATCAGGACGAAGAATCTAAGGAAGAACAATTGAAGGAGGAGGAGGAGGAAGCTCCGCAAAAGGCTGCGTATCTTGAGGATGACTCCGACGAAGATGGTATCGAGGCTCCGAAATCTTCGGAACACTACTCTTCGAAAGATAGTGCTGACGAATCTGAAGAGCAAAAGAAAAACGACGACGATGATATGACTTTCTTCAGATATGAAAGTCGGCCTGAATCTCCATTCGAAAGCTTTGAGGATGACAAGTACGCTGAGTTAGGGCCTCGCTTAAGCAAGCCAGCCTTCGAACACCCTGCTTTTAAAGCTCCGAAACGGGAGCGCAGTTACTTCACCGATGCCCAAGAGGACGATGAAGATAAAGCCGACAACAGCTTTGAAAGTGAAAAATACGTATTTCCGTGGGCTCAGGACGAGGAGGACGAGAAACTCGAGGCCAAAGAAGGGTACGTTGAGGAGGCTACGGAGAGATACGAATATCCATGGGAGAAACGGGAGAGATTGGCTGAGGAACGGAAGGAAAGACGAGAACGTCGTAAAAACATGGAGAGTCTTCTAGGATTCACACCATTCAGCCACGAGGATTTTTATGGAGACGAAAAGGAGGGATCGTCGTCTGAAACGAACGGTAAGCAGGCGTATCCTTGGGACCGCTACGATGTACCGAGTAAGCAATACAAAAAGAAATTCTGGACGAAAGCTGAGCTCGACAATGACGAAACGAGCTCCGAACATAGACCGGTTACCAAATTCAGCAGCAAGTATAGCTCCAGCAAATTCAGATTACCATTCAATGGTAAAGCGCCCATCACGACCGTGGAGCCCAAGAAAATAAGAGACTCTGTGCTCAAGTACTTGAAGGAAGCGGATGAAGCATCCACGGAGCCCACTGAAGACGATGAACCGGACAGTTTTACCACCAGTAGACCTGAACCACTGACAACGACTACTGCTCACGCGGAACTAACACATTATACGAACGAGCCGACGATTGCAGGGTCAAAGAGTAACAAACGGATATCAAACTCGAGAATTATCCCGGAAGACATCACCAGTACACCGAGGCAAAAAGTTAAGAAAGTTGTACATGTTAGAGAAAGAACTACACTCAGACCAAGCGTAAGAAGTACTACCGAAGGTGTTAAAGTCGAGAAAGCACCGATACAGAGAACCGTGTTCAGACCTTACGTAAGAACTACTACCGAAACTGCTAAAGTGGAAAAAAATGCAACCAGATCAATCCCAAGAACTACCGAAGCTGCAGTTGAAGCGGGAAAAGATCAAACTACAACAGCGTCAATCACCACAAGACGGAGACCATCGAGACTAAGAGGATACAAAGCACAGGAATCTCAAACAGTGGCTAGCACCGTTTTGCCAACCCTTACCCTGACAACCACGTCAACGTTGATAACTGAAAAACCGGTAGAATCGTCAACGAGAACTCCTGGGAGATTCGGCGTGCGCAAACGTGGGAAGGCACACACCCTTTCCAGCACTGAGACAAATATAGTAAAGAATCGACAAAAAGTGGGAGTTGTGACAGAAAAATCAACAGACGCTACCACAACGAAGAGTCGTAGAACGCGACCAACAATAGCCACTCGTTTGGCGACTGTAAGAAAACGTCCAGTGAACGATGAGGTAGCCAAAAAGTCTTCGCATGCTGGTGCCAAGTCCGCGGGCAACTCTGGTGATCGGGATATTGAAGATTCTACACCAACTAGTAGGACGGTTGAACATCGGTCAAGAGTATCGACAGAAGAGATAATCACGAAAACCTCATTCCCAAAACAGGATAGACAGTACAAAGCGTACAAAGATACAGTTGACAGAGTAACTCCAAATCGTGACAACTTTGATGTTCCCTTCGCCAATTCAGGATCGAAGAAGTCTTATTCGAAGACACCGGATCGTGGCAGGAGCACTTTTGTCGAGACTACATCAGAGGATGAATATCCTGGAGAAAACGAAAGCGTGGAAAGAATGTCTATAACCACAAAAGAAACGCCGGAACACGTTTACGAGAAGAAAGAGATACTCGACAAAGACGGTAATAAGGGAATGTTCATTTCCATCACTCCTAAAAATCAGACCATCGAGCCTTCGGAATTGGAAGACGAGCTGAACCTGAAGAAAACAAAATTGGAAGAACTAAAAAATGGAAAGGATCAGAATTACAACTACAAGTTTGATGAGAATCAAACCCAAAATGCCGCATCGAATGGAGATGTTGGAAGTGAATCACAAGTTGACGTAAGTTATCTAAACCATCGGCGAGTCAACCACTTGACCGAGCATGTCTACCGAAAACTATTTACCTCTACCTCCTGGATTGCAGAAAACTACAATCATTAAAAGTGTAATTATTATTTCCGACAGCATTATTTCTGCCGTTTAGTTGCATCAGAGAGCATGCACAACATCTTTTACCCAACAATTTAGAATCACAACGTAGATTTGAATAATTTCCGCTTTCGAATGTAGTTTGCAAAATAGTGAAGCACCATGCTAATGACTACGTCGAGTGACATCTGTATAATGAAACATGTTCTTCTAAATTTCAGGGTGCAATGATCGGTCATCTACTTAACGAGGTTCCTCCGCGATCAGATCAATCAGAGGAATCAGATGAATCAGATGAATCAGAGAAATCAGAAGAAGCCAGTACTGAGGGGTATACGAGTTCTGAGGAATACTCGAGCGAAGAGCGCGAAGATCGTCCAAGCGACGAAATCGAAGGGAGCAATGAGAGTGCAGAAGATGATGACAGCGAGGATGAAAGTTCAGTCGTGAACTATGTAAAGGATCCAAGCCGAAGATTGTATCACTATGTTGACCTTAAGAAATAATCAATCTCATATCCGGGTATATTGAACCCAGGATTGAAACTGTCAGAAGATTTTATTTTTGCATAACGTGACGGTCTGTGGGATTTCATCATTTTTGTATAACTGGCGTAAAAGTAGTAGTCAATTACTCCAGCAGATAAGCCGGACCTTGCATATAGTTCCATCCTGAGTAATTAAAAATTTTGTCGAACGTCACGCTGCCCACGTACCGTATGTGCTTCATAGGACGCCGTTTTTTTGCACGTATTCGAAAGAGGTCGACGGATCCATTGTTAAAATTACGCTGTCAACGGAAATGGCTTGCAGACCAACTATTTTGGTTGAATTATTGAATCACAAAATCTGACATCGTTTCTTTCCTAACAGTGACCAATTACCGCTGATCTAATCGACAGTCGAAATTGGTTCGAGTTTCTCTTGTTTTGCATGCCGCTTTACTTGTTACCTTGTTACGTTTATTTATAATCTTGTATATAGAAAACGCGTTTTTGTTATAATTAATAAAGTATATCTTACATAAATATAGTTATCATCGATTTTTTTCGCGTATACAGTCATACTTTTCCTTTTTTTCTGTTACGTATAATCACCGCTGTTTTTCGAATTTCGGCGAATATAATATAGCAGCTGGATGACTCTATACAACCGACTTGAACGGCGTTGCAGCTATCGTGAAATTGTGTGTATCACCTCAAGGAAGTATTCCAATATTTGATCACTGATGCGATCAAACTCATCTTCGACTAAACGGATTTTCCATCGCAAAGATAATCATCAATCAGTCATCAATCATCAATTCGGTGAGAAGTGGTCACGCCAGGCTGGGCAAGAGGAAATTTATCTTTCCAATACCGAAAAATGCTACACTATTTTCTGTCTTTCTATGCGATATTAATTCGAAATCGCGTTTCATGTCCCCTTGTCAAATAGTTTTGCCAGGTTTTTTCCCCGGTGCAATACGTTTTCCACAAATAACTGTTGGGTAACTAGAGTATCGTAGAGTTGGATTTACTCCACTTTCATATAGTGCGAAGAGTCAAATTCCAAACGAATAATAATATGAGAATCGTGGAAGAAATAACTTTCTTACACTCTTCGTACTATTTATATTTATTACACTGGTGTATCATTACTGCAATAATATATAATTACATCGGGTTATGCCTGTTGCAATGATGCAATTAGGCGACACTCACGACCAGCATTCAACAGTTCTGTTACAGGATACTAAGACGTGAGTTTGTTGCATGCATTTATTTTCTCTACAGAAAATAGGCATGCATGGCCGCGTATCGCCTGAGGAAATTGGCAGATGGTTTTTCCTCGCTTGTTTCTACAGTCGATGGGAAACTTGTTAGAAATTATGTAACGCGGCTCAAGGGACTTTTCAATTATATATTAATTACTGAAATTACAAATCTTTATACCTGTCGTTGTGGCCAACCGAGACAATACCCAGCATATGACTACAATTGAACAGCACAATAGTTAAAAAGCATTTAAAATTTTTCAAGCACCTTGAACTAGTCTCGATTTTATCCATCTAATGTCCAACAACTTGCAATCCCTGACCTGGTTCTGGACACTCGAAAAAAATCATTGGTCTCACAGGTACAACACGAGGTCAAAAGCTGCTCTCTGGAAAGTTCCGGGCAAAGAAGATCCATCGTCAAAGCGATCTATCAAAAAGACCCTAGGATAATTTAAGGTACAAGACGAGTTCAACCTGTTAATTATAGCTCAAAATATTTGCTAATTTGCCTCTGTCACTGCCTAATCTTTGGCATTAGCAGGTCTGTGATTATCTCATTCTGTAATCAGATAAAATATGAATGTCAAATGTATGAGTAAAAACAGATCTCGGTTATCCAATGGACCAAAGTTCTGAAGGATGTCAATTAACAGAAGGTACTCGAACCTCACACCGTTAGCACACTGATTACGTCCTCTGAATGTGTCACTGAATTGGTTTGTGCTATTTTAATTACTGCAGCATGAAACCTTATTGGGTATCGAACGGATCGAAGGAACGTGTGCTAGGCACAAAGAACCTACGGCGAGCGATCTAACGAGGCCTTGATATAAGTTGATCGGTGATACACAGAAACCAAGAGCTGCTGTATGACTTGTGAGAGGAACTGGGCCTGGCCCAAGGTCAAGGAGGCTGGCGCACCGGCTCGCCGAGGAAATTCTAAGCCAGTGAAACACCTGATCTTGAAAAAATTTGCTCTGCTATGATTGGCCAATGACACATACTGATCTCGTATATAATTCGGTTCACTTGCTAGCTCTGTGTTTTCATCTCACTAAGCCGTTCCAGACTCAAGTGCTAAACATGGCTTTCGAGAAGGTAAGTCAAGTGATCCAAACACCACATCGTATCGTGCTAATAGTAGTGTCTTAATTTTCAATAAGTTCAAAGTTATCGTTCGACGAGTCAGTGTCTTCATTTTTGTGAATCTCCAATCAATATCAAAATGAAAAGAAACTGGGATGCAGCTGAGAAGTCCAAAACCATTATCTGGACATTAATTTCTTCAATTTGATTATTTACCAATTTATAATTTGTTCTCAGATTCTCATTGTTGTTGCTGCTTGCGCTGTCACGAGCTTCGCAATTGCTTTACCAGACAGTGCTGGAATAGTCGAAATGCCACCTGGACTCGCTTACGGTAAATTTTCTCCCAATTTACTACTAGTGCAATTGAAGTGTGAAATTCTTTTTATGATAAGAAAAAGATCGATCTATTCTGATCGGGATATAGAAAACACGATGAAGCGTATCGAAACCGATTGTCATCAAATATGATTTGAATCTGAATTCGCACGTTCAAATTGTCTCTCCTGTATTTCAATTTAAGAATCAATATATTTTTTAGCAGGCTTTATCTTGTGGTCAGACGCAAATACACCGGATTTTCTAATAGTTACCTGTTTGCTCGGTTAAGCTGATGCCTTGAATCACGTATTGCCGGTTCTTCACCAGAGATCGCTACTTGGCTCGCTCCTTTCTCTTATATCTATAGGAAATACAGATGTTCTTATTATCATTGGAATGTCTTGTTGAAAATATTTATCTATATACAATATATCCCGAATCAGTGACCATGACTATTTTATATGAAATTTAGTCAATTACTTTTACTCGGAGTTCATCCGTGTTCGTTGAGTCAGTCTAACCGTGAATAAGGTGAACTTTTTACCAGCGTTTTCCCAATTAGCGAATAACGTTAGCGACGTTGTAGTTACATTTATATTTCTTTACGAAATAGCAGGAAATTGTAACGGAATTGTACGGTACAGGCGGAAACTAGGCACGACGAGTGCTGATTGCGTGAAGGACGGAGGCAACAATTATTGACATTTCTCAAGTATTACAGTTAGGTAGTGCTACCCACACGAAATAGTTACATTCCGTTCATTTTTATTCACAGGTGGAATTCCCTACGGTAGCGTCAGCGGAAGGGTCGCGGATTACGGAAAACCTCAGGCCAGACTAGCATCGGGATTCGCAGCACTGACCCCTCACTCGCAAGCGAATATGATCCTGCCCCAAGTCTCCGGAAGATCAATTGCACCCTTGACTCGTACACCGGGCGCGAGGCCCGTGCAGATCTTCAGTCATCCGGGCGTCGTGGCGCCCGGCGTCGTTGGGATGATCCACCATGTCGGTTACCAGTAATTCTTTCAGTTGTTGATGAAATAAAATAAATTATTTATTCGAATATGTTTCCTCCAGTTTGAAGTCCCACTCATTCCCGTTCCGCGTTTTCCTTTTCGGCACAAATCAGACAACTTTATCGACGTTGCAACACTCGCTTATGTCATTTTCATAATCGGTATTCAGTTAACGATACGTTCAGACACACTAATTTTATGTGCCGAACGTTTGGCTTCGATCGTTCACCAGTTTGTTTGAGAAAAAAAAAACAAAGTTTCGGCATACAATTTACGGGCCACAATGATTAACATTTAAACCCAACTTCCCCTCCTGAGATACCGTGAAGATTGAACTTTACCGACCCGTTTTGTTTCAATGTAACACAAGATATGTTGCTAATTCGATGATTAGAGTGCCTACAGATTACAGTAAGATAGATATCGACGATATTATAGCATTAAAAACAAGTTGGTTTCGTAACGTACCAGCGTTCAGAGGCGAATATATTACACACTATTCCACCACGTGGTTTATTGAACTGACCGAATGAACGGTGATTATAATTTCATTCCTTAATTGCTACAAAATTATGTAGGACCTTTTAACTGCGTATTGCGTCATATATTAAATTAAATGATAGGCTTCTTCATCACGTGACGGAGTGCGATGTGCTCATATTTCAAGGACGTGATCTGATAAATGTTCGATCACATGGGACATGGAGAGTTCAATGTGTTTTTGGACCGCGAATGAGTTCCGTAACTTTTAATTCGTGATTCCGGTTGGCCCACTAATGTCCCGTATCTCCTGAGCCACATCGCGTGTATATTGCATGAACGCATGCAATGCTTCATACGGGAGCAGGTAATCCAACGAGTAACAACACGCCGTATCTCCCCTTTCCTCAATCCAGATAGACGTTTGAGGAGACGGTAACAATCAAGGGGAGAAAGTATAAATGACATCTAACGACGAATACGCCCTTTAGTCGTTCGCAGAGACAGCACCATGCATTACGCACCGCGGGTAAGTAACAAAAAATTCCTCGATACTGCTTCTTGATCTAACAAATCACAGAGTGAATGAAAAACAAAGTGCATTTGTGTTCAAATCAGTTAAATGCGTGTGTAGAGCTGTCCCGTCTCTTTCACCAATGTCGAATAATAATCCATAAGTCAAACATCTCATGTGGGTCGCCTGGGGTCCTGATGATTTACGTTATTGCGTAAATGATTGCGCGAATGGTGATCTTGGAATAACACACGTGTTGTGTGATTTGAGCGATCAGCGATAGTGGATATGAATCACAATATTAACTATACCCTTCCATTTTTAGATCCTGCTATACTGCACGACGTGGATGAGTGTGTTCGTCCTTTGCCTGGCCGAAACGCCACTCGGTAAGTCACAGGATAAGTTATGTCCTCAATTGTTAGAAAAAAAATGGTACTTGATGACACACATGATGCATGAAGGATTATTTCTACTTTTACAGATCCTGCGACCGTGAAAAACTTCACCAAAGACGTTGAGACCGTTCTGTCGCCGAGTCTGATCGGCGAGCTCCAAGGATCTCAGTCTAATCGTTCGGCAGTGAACGTGGAACAGACGGTTCAAAGGAATCCGGAGCAGCCGAAAAGCATAAATGACAAGAAGCCTGACATCCAATTCGATAACCAGGTCCATCCTTACCACTACGAGAGGTCCTACCATTACCAATATCCTCCACCGCACGGAGATCCCTCAAGACCTGTGGGGTACTCGGAGACCTATTACGATCCGCATTACAGGCCGAGAAGCTATGATCCTGGATATTACCGATCGGATTTTTACCGTCCGTTCAGTTCGTCGCGGAAGATCCCAACCGAGCGTCTTGAATCTTCGCAAGCAACCGGGAGCACGAACGACAATGCCGACATCGACAGGGTACCAAAACCCGTGGAGAATTTTGGAACCACTCAGGGCGTCGGGGCACCAACACCTCCGCCATCTAGTGCTTTCCCGCATCCTAATGTCCTGAAATCGCCGCCGCCGCCGCCGCATCCGTTACCTAGTGCGGACTTTGGCGGGTACAGACCCTCCGTTTTCACGAGACCAATTGTGCGCCATTATTACAGACCCAGCAGAGAGGGAGGAGCACCGCCGAGTAATCTTCCCGGTTACTTGCCGAGGGAAGAACCGTTTGCACCGAGGCCTGCTGATCCCTATCCACCACTGCCACCCCTAGAATCGTTGCAGACCTATCCAGCTGATAAAGAGTTCCAAGATTACGATGATGGTCGTAGAACAGCACCCTTTCTTGGTTCTTTTTTCCCGTCAGGATACCAAAGTCCTTTTTACGGCAGCTATCGCCCCACGGACCGTTTTAATAATCTGTTTAGCGATAATTTCACTAGGAGCTTCCCGTCGAGACCTTCTTTCGGTGGATTTTATGCTAATAATGATTATCCACCTCCACCTCCACCTTCTTCACCTGGATCTTATCCAGCACAGGCTGACCCCAAGCCAGTGGAACCTGTTTCTTTCGTAGAAGACGCTTCGAGTCAACCGATTCCGACCGCCAAACCATTGGATCCTTCAACCCCTGCGGTGGCTGCTTCAAATACAAACTATGTGAAACTGTTTTACCAACCGAAAAATAACGCGGACCGTGTGCTTCAGCCCAGAGACTCAGAGGAGTTGACGTACATTGGCAGGTCCTACAGGCTTTATTGAAATGAATTATTTATGATTATTAAAAGTATTAGGCTCTTTTGACGTTATTGAAAACTGATGAAGTCAATTATTGTTTATTTGTACTATAATTAATGTACATAATATACTGTTTGGAATCCAATGATGGTCCCTTTTTTCTCCCATTTTCCCACCCAAGTTTAATGAATTCAGCTAGATACAGATAGATGAAAAAAAAATATAAGTAAAAATTTAATAGAAGATCCAAATGCTAAGATTTTGAGGTGGGGCTCCACCGACCAACGCAACTACAAAAAGTATTGATCAGAAATGGTTGTTAATTTTTTTCTGAATGCATTTTTGTACACTAAGCGTACGCACAAAATTTTAACAAATATATCGAAAACTGTAAATTTCATGTGCACGCTCAGTTTACTGTGCTGAAAAATTTATCGAGGCAGACTTTTGATATCTCATTTTGCGCTGCGTATGGAAATTCATTAAGGTTCAAATCTGGTTTTCCCGCCTTCGGCTGTACAACATATTTGTTAGAACACAAAAAATAATTCATAAAAAAATGGCCAGCTCTCTGTGACCGATACTCCTTGTAGCTACTCAGAGCGGTGAAGCCCCTCTTTGATGCAAGATTTATCACTGCTGATCGATTTCAGTCGATACATTAGTTGACAGCTTCGTATTTAACACCGGAAATGGACTAAAATGGTGGGAAAGAGGTATTCTAGTAAGAAGCTCGATAATTGTAATTCATTATATAAAGTCATCAAGCGGACAATTGACCCTTCAGCGAGTCTCTTTGCGCAACTATATTATGAGCTACCGTCCATCGGGTGACCTAAGATGGTAATTTACGAATCTTCAATGTCTATAAATTCTTTAATAATTAGTTACGTGAGCCAGGGTAATTTCTGCATTCTGACGGAAAATTATAGATCCAAGGATCGCTTAACAAGCATTATACCTTGCTAATTGTAACTGCTGGGAAAATATTTGGATGTCAAGGCATTAGGCGGGGCATCTATGACCCCGACCAACTAATGTGCTGCTGTTTTACGCTTTCATAATGCATGTGTTCACGTAACTTTTGCAACCACAAACAATGCATGCTGTTATTATCGCGAATATGCACAAATGGACAAATACAAAGGCAAGAAAATTTTCAAAACAACGAAGAGGGGTCTTGAAGGATTTTATGCATACTATAAAAGAACCTGTCGCATCGGTCTTCAATATCACTGGACTTCGGAACCACTACTGCTGGTTAGAAGATAGAAAAAGTGTTAGAAATTGTGGAAGAATCAGAAATCGAAAATGGCTTCAATCAAAATCGTGAGTACATCGATCTGTTCGTAATTCTAATTTGTCACCGGCAAATCAAACCCTAAAATGAAATTTGATCTATCAGTTCGCCGTCTTGCTGCTGACCACCATGATCGGCACTGTCTTCGCTCGCCCTGGGTACGGTAGCTACATCGGTCATCATACTCCCATATCGTACAGCAGTTACAGTTACCCACATTCCATCTACAGCTACCCGAGTTACGGATATGGCCATGGATTATACTCGTCTTACAGTAAGTTATCAGAAAAAGATCACACATCACGTTTGCTGTGTCAGAGATCGACAGTTTCGCTCATTCTTTCACTATTTTGAGACTTTAAATCATTTTAATCCATCAGGTTATCCGTCGTATGGATATGGCTATGGTAACCACTACGGTTACGGAGGTTGGCTTGGAAGCTACTGGTAGAGACGAACTTTGGCCTGGTCATCTGTTGGTATAACTGACAATCTGCTATTCTTCAGGACTCTGAAACTACGGACGGATCTTTTATTATGATTTATTATACATATCACCATGTACACTTAAATGTCTTCAATAAATGCATTTCTTTATTACATACCGCAAGCATTCCTCGGTCGTCAAATACATGTATTTCTACTAACGAAACTTAGAAGTTATAGAGAGTGATGATACTTACTACATATGGCATTGCTGACCATTAGCTAAACTACATCATTACGTGGTGTCCTTATGAGCCGGAGCTCTGACTGTGAATTATTCATCATATTCCGTCGCAAAAACGGCGAGGCCAGTTCATCTGTTGAACAGAAAATTGCAATATGACTTCATTGAAATCCTTGGTAATATTTGCCATCGCATATTCGATCTCCACAAGTACTTCCGAGGATTCAATCTTCGTGTTATAAATGACTTTGAGATATGCCGGATATGCGAGCAAAATAAAAATCAAATACTCTGAACGTTCGGCGAGTGAGCCTGTTTCACCAATATCACACACAAGACTGAGCGCCTGATAGCATGCAACTCAACCTACAGATCTGAGGTATTCTTGAAGTTGGTGCCTCCACTCACTATAACTAGTTATGGTTTACCGAAATCAACAGTATTTAAAAATAAATCCAATGTATCTTCATCTTGACATTTATGATTCTGTTTTCAAATATTTTATTGGTACGCATGTGTTGAGGAATTTTGTTTCTTATCGAAGTTGTAGCTATCGCGGTAGCAGACGGAATGACTAATTTTTTCGCACCTATAACCGGAAGTGATACATCGAGGACAAAAGCCATCGGTAGTGAATTGTGATTAAAACATATTTCTGAAGATTTGTTGAAATGTGCTTCTTTGATTTCTGCATATACTGAATATGAGACTATTTGTCCTTGTTTCTAGAAACTCATCCATTCATGGCCAGTGGTCACTCATAGACTTATAGCTCAGATTTGATAGAGAGGTTAGCAAACAAAAACATGAAGAAACATGAGCAAATTGCGTAATAAAATCTATGGTTTATTCAAATTAATCATCATCGCATGGAAAAAAAACGATCGGCTCGATGGGTCGTCCCTTCACAAGCAAACTCATGGTCAATTTACAAGCTATATTATAGAAAAATGTGATTTCTTGAATATATTAGAGACATCCTCATCTCCAATCTGTCTAAAAACAAACAAACTATTTTCCACGAAATCTGGAGAACTTGAGCAGCCCAGTCGTCTCGTTGTATCATAACATGCGATAAAGTTGAATATTTGAAGTTGATATTCACCATGTGCGAGTGATCCTATCATTCACGCAAGAATTCGCGGACCAATAGGTTGCACAATCAGTGGACGAAATAAATTAGTTGATTTCAAAACGCCCTTTACGCTATATATTTCGCTTCATATTTGTTGTGTGGCACACCAAGGAGACTTGAATTCATTTGGTAATGAAGTGATGTAAACTTTCGGATAATCTATTGATTATATAAATTAATGTCACAACTATAATCATAGATCTTTTGCCGTATTCCTAAAACCATCGGGAATCATTACTTCCTCATTATATATACGTATATATATATATACATATATGTACATACATCAACGATCAGCAATTAAGTAATAAAGACATCAAAGCAGGTTACGGTAGGAATCGGTGTGTAATGTCAGTGCGAACCGCGAAGTGCAGCAATGAACCCCGCGTTACTTGCAGACATTGCAGTAGGTCAAACAAGTGCTAAATACCCCTCATTGATGGAGACGTAATAATTTTGCACTCGTGAGAGAAATGAAAGGTTGGTCAATCGTGTGAAATGGTTCTGGGATGCAAAATTTGGATTTATTAGTAGGTTGTCAAGCTTGTTGCCAATTGCGTAATGATAGTTCGCGTGTAAACAACACTTCAGTGTTAATGTACTCTCACTCTCATTGGACGCCTGCAATGAAAGTAAAAAAGTACACTGTTAGTTGGATTGCTGATGAAAATTTCTTTACGAGTGCTTCTCTCATAGTAATGGCAATTAACAAGATTGCAGAGAAGCTTCGACCTTGGACGAAATTACGTACTCAAATTTCGTGCATCATGAAAGAGTATAAATAATGTTTCTAACGTCTGCAATAATCTTAAACGAAATTATTTGGTTGTTCCATACTTGGTGTGAGTATTGTAAAAAACGAAAAAAATTAAACCGACCTCAAACCATGACTTCTATATAATACATATTAGTCTTGCGCCAAAATTGCACCGATACCGGCCACGAAGCAACGTAGTTGTAAGTCGTAAGTTAAATGTCACAGATATTATTTTTCAATTATTGTTTTGAAACGAGAAAAGAAAGTCAGACGTTTGCTAGCATGATATATCTTTCACTATATAATATCCACATTCATAATTTTCCTCGCTGTAAGCTCAATATACCCAACAAAAGGCTATTGCATCAGATAATTAATAAGGTATAATGCCTGCGCATAGGCTATAAATGGCAAAAAATATTAACACAATGTCTAAGTAATGACAAAAATTAAGTTACATAATTTGTCCATGCGAAACGACGTAATAACCACGCACTGACAATGAGAATATGCAGTCATTCATTTCTCACGAGTGCATAGGGATTCTTCTGAGACTCCTGACGTATAATTAATATCACTAACTATGGATATCCAACGAACGATCGATACTCATCAATGATTGTTTATTGACAAATTCATCATTCTCAGCAAGCGATTAGCCATGTGCCGCAGGTTGTTGATCGACTTCAAAGTAATTTCAATTTCTTAAATGGTTTAAAAATTTTCAATAACCATAGGTGTGAGTTCCACGCATAGACTTTACAACTTTAGCATTGGGGAATATTATGTGCTCACTTTTTGATCATGAAAATTGATAAACCGCAGGTACACGATATGAATGATCCACCAAAGGCACAAAAAATTGGGAAGTACGAAGAGTATACAATTCTAACGTGTCTCACCTTGAAAGAAGTATTTGACGAACAAGCATCCTGCTTTGAAGAAAAAAAATGTATATAATCGCACGAGTACGAGTCATCCACACTGTTAGGTGATCGGTAAGCGCGTGTCCCTAATTTTTATTTCCCATTTTCCTCCCATTTTCCAGCCCAAGTCTGGGGAATAAAGATGTATCTCCCGAAAATAATCATACGTAATCGGCCATTAGTGACAACCTGAAAGATATCTTGTCGATAAAATACTGGCAGATTCAATATCATTTAATTTGATATTACCACTTCGAAAACGACTCGAGCTAAATCGGCAAAAAAGTGATCAATGAAATAACTTGATTTTAGCATGCATTGCTTATTCAAATTCTCAAAAGGATGCTACGGTATAATCGATTATATAAATCTTGTTTAATGTCAAATATTTTGTTTTACGGTCATGGTTGAGGTGAGCTACGAAATAAGGATGAAAAAGAGAACACTATTAACCATCTATCATTGCGTTTTATTCTTTCTCGTCTTTCAGAAATTTTACCCCCACCCAGGCTTGCGGGTGTGAAGATATTTTTATGCAACTTTCAACTTCTCTCATTAACAAGCTAATACCGTGAATCGGTCTTTGGCGGTTTTGGCCCTGAAGGCTATTGGGATGATCCTGTAAAATAAACAGAAAAGTCCTTAACATCAATACGATATTTCACCTCGGTGAGTAACGATTATCGCCAATTCAAGTGACGAAATTTTTATCGCGGTCTTCACTCCGTTGACTCCGCCGAATCCTGCAAACACACGGCAATTATACGGACCATTCGAAAACGAGGATCATCGAGGGGACTAACACAAGTTCGCAGACACCAGAGAAAGGAATGCGTTCGTCTTATTGTTGACTGTAAACCTCACGGATGCACTGCGAGTGACCCTGAACACCACCTCAAAACAAGAAACTATTTCACTTTTATTGCGCGTGAAAATTGGTCACCGTAGAATTATGCATCCTATGTATACTCACACCACACCTCTTCTTGCTTCCTTTGACATAGCCGCAACCGGATACCGACTAACGATGCAAAAAGATTAAAATTATCGGCCTTCTTCGTTCAATGAGTCAAGATGCAAAAAAACTGCCCGTCTGACCTACATTAGTATTACCTCACGGTATCTTATCAAAAGTAGAGTTTTTGCTGTGCACAGTGCAATGTAATGCAAATTCAGGTAGGCTCCACAGCGCATGAGGACGTTATAACTCTTATCGGCAAAATTCGAACATTTACGAAAATGTTAATGATTTGAGAATCATGTGTTGATTGATTTGGAAATTGTTTTATGACGAAAAGTTCAAGGTGAGAATATATTTCAGAGTAAATCTCATCGTGGGGTTAATTGATACACGCTATTCAATTGTTGGGTCAAAGAAACACTTAGCCACGTTATAATTAGCCGTTCACTTTTAACTACCTCACGCAAGTTATACGCATTGTACAATCTATGCGCCTATTGGTACACGGGGGTCAATAATTAAGTAGCGACGTGACATTTTGTACTTAAAGTCTTCAAACGTTGCAATGATAGTATTACATTTTTACCATAAAACCATTAAACCATGAAAGCCCTACGGCCGATACAAGACTGCCATTTCAGTCAATCGTGATTCCCATACGATCCACCCAGAGGCGAGACCTTCCAAGTCCAGCGCTTATATTCAATGGACCTTTTGCACGCTGCAGGCATCCTCCGCATCGAACTCTCTCGCTCGGCCAGGTCCGTTCTCACACGTTAGTGAGTGAAAAGTTGCAGCATCCTCGAACTCCGGGCTGAAGTATAGTCGCCTGTACCAGGAGAAGAATCTTCTGCCATGTCCATCTCGCGAGTCGCTAAATCCCCCACGCCTTCCCCCTCATCGAACCCCTTCCAGGTACCGATCGATCGGGTGAATCCTATAAATGCCTGACGGTGTGGTCTAAGGAGAAGTTTTCGTGCGGGGCACCTGGTCCCACGACTACTTGTCGTTTTTCATATATAAATATCGAGTTTTAGTGCTGCGTGAACTATGGTAAGTTTAGTGAGTTATAATATGACAACTGCGTAACAGCGTGCGTGCGTGAATCGGTTCGAAGCGGTGTTTTTGATTGGACGATCATCGTTATTTTTTTTTACATTCCTGGACACATGCAACTTTTGCATCTAAGTTGGCACGTTTGTGCACGAAGATCTTTGGACGACCTTCGATGAGAGAAATTTCTTTCGCGTGATAAACAATCTTCGGAATATCCATCTTCCGCGGATGGCGCGATTGAGTAATATCCACACTCGAAGGTTTCAAGTGAGGCCGTTTCAAGCGAATTGCTTTAATGAGATGTTTTCAGTGATTTACTTGCCGTTCATCCAACTCTAATTGCCAATGCGCTTTCACTTACCATTATCGACATTGGATTCGACGGCTTAAATTCAATCTCAAATTCCTCAGGACCATTCAATTCCAAAATCGTCGTATGGCCCTTTTACAAAATAAAAATATTGCAAGTCTTTTATCTTGAATGAGGATATCCGAAGATATCCAAACTCTGAAGTGAGGAAATCGTTAAGAATTCAGTGTCATAATCCTCCTAACGCTGACGACACGTCACATCCGTACTTTTTTTTAGTTAAAAATTGGTGTCATTTGTAAAATACCCATCACAAGTGTTTCTCCAAACTGAATTTCCTACCCGAAATTAATCATATCGTGAGACGACCTCGCCAAGAATGATCGCTTCTGTAAATTATTGTCACTTAGATTATACGAATGAACTAACAATTTACAGCTCCGTTAATCTTTTGCAAATCAGATGTTATGAAAGAGAACATCCTAGTGACCTGAATACAATTTGCATAAATGAACAGTCGTTAGATACCTACTGACCGGTGTATTGTGCGTTCAATGAGTACCGCAGGAATACGTCGAAAATGACATCATATTAGAATAATTACTTGCATACTTAGGTCCTTCACTCTTCGCGAGATCTCACGGAGGCTCTTTCTAATCATAAACTGAAGATTCTAGCATCTCCGCTGATGCTGTTGCAACAGCACAGGTCAGCATCGCTAGGTGCTCTATGTTCAAAGATGCATAAGCCGAAGCCCCTTATCCTAGACGCGACACATTTGCGCAATCTGAACGTTCTTCACGTTCTCCGTTTGTCTAAGACGGGAAAGAAACCTGTTTCAAAGTGAAGATGCCTCGATCGAGAAATTTTCTAGATCCCACCCACCGCCCACCGTATAACCTTATCACAGGCACTGGTCGACTCGGCGAACGACTTAGAAAAGCTGTAAACATTATTCAAGCCAGCAGATAAATTTTTGTGTAGCCTGTAACGTAATATATACACACGTGTATTATTCAACTTATCTCGGAAATATAAGATCGTGACTCTAATTTCTCCAGAGTTTCTACGGCGATGAATCATAAATTAGAAATCACTGGACTGTCGTCGTATGGGATGGTAAAAGCGTAAGGACGCTATGGCCACAAATTTGGAAATATTTTTCAACAGACTCTGCATTTGCATGTGTGAAAAAAAATTTGTTACCGAGACACTCGTTTGATGACGACATTCACTAGTTGCGGTTAGTACACCACGTGTCGCGAGTTCTCCTCGTTCCATACTTTCCTATGCAGTGGAAAAGCATTCGGGTCCAGATTCAGCTCGCGAAATAGCATTTTGCCGAAATACAATCCAGTTGTTTTCCAAACACACGAGGAATGGCCAGGCCCATGATATGATTGATTCCGGCTACTCAGATCAAGTGAATTTTCCAAGGTCGTCGTCAACTCTGCAAAACCACTTTATCCATCGGCAAACAGAATACTGAACAGCTTTCGATTTCATCGAAGACTTATCTTAGCCCCGAGGCAATGCAAATTCAATTTTGGTTACAAGTGTATATCTTCTAGTGAAAACACAAAAAATCATGTTCAGGTATAAAATGAGACATTTGCATGTGTCAACATGCAGTCGTCATCCAACCTTGGGCGAATTACGTTTCGCTAAACCGATGACTAACGACGTTACATTTTCGCCACCATTTGATACCTAATTAAGTCCGTAACCTTTACCCAATTATCACGAACGGTTGATTTAGGTTTTTCCGCTGACTTCTTTTTACAGAAGTTCTTTTAAGAAGTTTACCTGGCGATCACCAGGTTCCGATAATTTCGAGATCGCGTTATTGTATTGAAATCGAATGAAGCGAAATGTGCGATTGGTGAATTATACCAGAAACTGAATCCCGAACTGGATAAATAGTGGTCAGTTGACCCATGTCCTTTCGAAACGATGATAAATACTGCTGCAGCCTCTGTATCTTGGCCTCACCGATCGACCAAAACTTACAGGGTCCAAGAATTCTTCTTACGTAATACTCGAAGAACTTTTACCTTCACCAAAAACTCTTGTACACAGCCACAGCGGTTATGTACTCGCAAGAATCCGCCGAGGAGGTTCAACTTGTTTGGAGAGACACTTGAGAGGGGATTGCTAATTGAATTCATATAAAAATGCAGTTTAAGAAAGTCGGAAGATTCAGAGCCAGCATCCGCACTTCGTGACACCGATAACGGTTTCTTGTTACAAACAAATAAAAACCGTCTGGCTCATGCCCGTGCATTCGTACCCGGCATAGATCGTTGTACAATAGGCTAGGATAGTATAATAGCAGGTCACGCGTCAAAAGGGGACCATGAGAAACGTAGGAACATGTGTGAATAGCATCTTTGCACACGTAAAACAAGAGAGTCTCTTTTACCTTCGGAACTTTCTTCTTCCGCGTCGGTATTATGAGGACATTTTTAGCGAATGTGAAAAAAAGTCGATTCTGATGGAAGGAGTGCACTGCCAAACACGTCGTCCAGTTTAACTGACAGACGGATACGTGATCTGTTCGCTTATTAGGGAAATTCACGATTCTCAGAAGTTCATGGTTCACAAACGACTAAATTACAATGATTTCTTCGATTGAGGTTCAGGACTTATAACCAACCGAAAATGATTACCGTTGAAAGTGAAAAGACCATAATTGATCGACTACAGAGTTTTCAAATTTTAAATGCCACCTTCGAGTCTACCCGATTCAGTTGATTATTTTTTTGGCATCAAAACGACAAGTTTTTTTGTTATGAATTAATCAAAACAGGACTAACTATACCGAATACCGAATACCGGTACTATTGCGGTTGAAAAAAATACTGAATATTCAAGAGGTCCGATGTATGCATTTTTTTATGTGTGTTCTGCATTTCGTACCAGCCGTAAAACTTCAGACTTCAAATGTCAAGCGATTAATTACAGTTTTTTAGTAGTAAGATATCGTCGACGATCTCGATGACAATTTATTTTGAGAGCCAATTACGCAAATTACGTAAGAGTACTATTGGCACCTAGCTTCTGACTCGTGTTTGGCGTTAGTGAAACAGCGAGGCAAACATGTTACCGTGATATTGACTTCCTATTATCAGGCGAGTAAGTGCGAGCGAAGACGCTTTCACCCGCGCAGACTCAAATGTGACATCACATGGGAGCTAGACGGGAAATAATTGGGTAACGTTTCATAATCAAACGTGTATAAGCGAAACCTGGAGACTATTCAGTATTCTTACGAGAAGGAATGTTAATATTATTGAAGTATAATTTCTTCCTTTTTTGGTTTTGGCAAAGTTAATTATTTCTTTTCAGAGGCAACAATGAGGGTTTGGTACACACTTTCACTATTTTCAAATTAGTCGCAGACTTGCGGTACCAGTCAAAGTATTTACGAGATGATCGCGAGCAGCATTGACCTCTGAATTCTGATTAGGCAACAATTTAAAAAATTCTAATATTGTCCATATTAACGTGTCAAGGCGAGTGACCATAGCCAAAGCTAGTGTATAAATTAATATTCTACAACTCGCAATTTGTTTACAAGTATATTCTACTGGCTATAGCTCTCCAAAATACAATCTTGGCTTCATTATTCACTTGATATTGACTAGTGATTGGCCGTAACTAACAAGCTAATAACAAGGTAATAAACCCTAACGCGTTTGATTGGGAATGATTGCGTGCTATCGGCAAGAGATTGCCTAAAAATGTTCAAGCTTGTCCCCGAAACGGTGGAATGTGTCTAATCACGGTATACGCAATCTGTACAGTCCGTGGAACGTGGAGTTTCGCATAACGATACGTGGTATAATAATAATGATGAAAGCCCTAACCTTTCACACGACCATCTGTTGTTTTCTTCTTATTCCAAGCATCTTTCATATGAATTAAATTCAAATGTCAGCGAGTGCTACTCTGAGCTAGAACTATCATCGTGCTCGATGTATAGTTACAAAATTCAATGACTTTTCAATATACCAATAGGCAATAATTACACTACCGTTATCCTAAACGTTGCAGAAGAAAAACTGATCAAAAACATTGACGTTATCGTGCGGTATTTCACGTGATTTCGTTGGACGGCACTTTCGAATGAAATAGATTTGCTGTTGTGATAATATGACTATCATGATGTAAGCTCATGAGGTTATAGTCAAGCCGTGAGATTATCCCACGGGATAACGCTTGCGATGAGAGTTACGTGGAGGTACTCACGAACAATATCTTGACAAAGATATTTCCTGAGACGGATTGCCCGGCTTTCCAAAGTCAGTCAATGCTATTTCTGCGGAGAATCACATGCAGCTCGCAAAAAATATGATATAGGGTTAGGTGAAAGCTTTTCAACTTACGAACAAAAAGGAATTTCTTTGGCTTGTTGCAGTGGAAGCTTCTGTGGACCGCCACGTTGGTGGCGGCCCTCTCAACGTGCCATGGGCACGAGAGAAGCAAGAGAGCAATATATGGATATGCGCAGCCGCAAGCTACGTTTGAAGGCTACGACTACTCCCAGCCGAACAACCCACTCGTTGTTGCAACTAAGTGAGTGACCATTATTTATATCAACCAGAGATCGTCCTTGTCTCGCAATCAGAAATTAAGTTTCAAACGCTTACCCTGCAGGGCGATGCTGAAATTTATACCGATGTTAGGCTCTTCAACCTGCATAATTCATAATGGACCATAAATTTGATATCGTCAACTTATTTTCGTTCACATTTACAGCAACGAGCAGGTCACGGAAAAGACAGACGCAGTAACTGGATATGAATATCCAGTACCAGAAAATCCATTCACGCTTCCAACGAGGCCTCCACAGCCTCCGATTCAGACGAGGCCTACGCCACCACCTTATGTCCAAACAAGACCACCACAAACTCCACCACCGTTTGTTCAAACGAGGCCTACACCGCCACCCTTCGTCCAAACCAGGCCACCACAAACACCACCGCCTTTCGTACAAACAAGGCCGCCACAAACACCACCGCCTTTCATCCAAACAAGGCCGCCACAAACCCCACCACCTTTCATCCAAACCAGACCACCTGTGGTGACGAAAAAACCAGGATATGATTATCCAACTCCGGATAATCCATTCACATTGCCATCAAGGCCTACGTCACTACCTGTGATCCAAACAAGGCCTCCACCAACACCAACGATTCAGACGAGACCACCACCTGGTCCGACAACGATCAGACCTGAGTATAGCTATCCAACTCCGGATAACCCCTTCACGTTGCCATCAAGGCCCACATCACCACCTTTCGTTCAGACGAGGCCTACGCCACCGCCTTTTGTCCAAACGAGACCAACACCACCACCATTCGTGCAAACGAGACCGCCACCACCGCCGTTTGTCCAAACGAGACCTACACCGCCGCCGTTTGTCCAAACGAGGCCTACACCACCGCCGTTCGTCCAAACGAGACCACCACAAATTCAAACCAGACCACCTGTGGTGACGGAAAAACCAGGATATGATTATCCAACTCCAAATAATCCTTTCACATTGCCATCAAGACCCACGTCGCCACCTGTAATCCAGACAAGGCCTCCACCAATACAAACGATTCAGACGAGACCACCACCTGTTCCGACAACGATCAGACCTGAGTATAGCTATCCAACTCCGGATAACCCCTTCACGTTGTCATCAAGACCAACATCACCACCTTTCGTTGAGACGAGGCCTACGCCACCGCCTTTTGTCCAAACGAGGCCAACACCACCACCGTTCGTGCAAACGAGACCGCCACCACCGCCGTTTGTCCAAACGAGACCTACACCGCCGCCGTTTGTCCAAACGAGGCCTACACCACCGCCGTTCGTCCAAACGAGACCACCACAAATTCAGACCAGACCACCTGTGGTGACAGAAAAACCAGGATATGATTATCCAACTCCAAATAATCCTTTCACATTGCCATCAAGACCCACGTCGTCACCTGTAATCCAGACAAGGCCACCACAACCACCAGTGATTCAAACCAGGCCTCCACCGCCACCAGTATTTCAGACAAGACCACCTACTCCAACAACACAAAGACCTCAATATAGTTATCCAACTCCAAGCAACCCATTGACGTTCCCTTCAAGGCCCACGTCGCCACCCGTAATCCAGACAAGGCCTCCACAACCACCAGTGATCCAAACCAGGCCTCCACCACCACCAGTATTCCAGACAAGACCACCTACTCCAACAACACAAAGACCTCAATATAGTTATCCAACTCCAAGCAACCCATTCACGTTCCCTTCAAGGCCCACGTCGCCACCCGTCATCCAGACAAGGCCTCCACAACCACCAGTGATTCAAACCAGGCCTCCACCACCACCAATATTTCAGACGAGACCACCGACTCCGGTAACACAAAAACCAGGATATAATTATCCGTCTCCCAATAATCCATTCCCGGTAACACTGAGGCCATCACCACCTCCTGTCTCGCAAACCAGGCCACCACCACCGAAGGAACAGACTGGATACGATTATCCAACACCAAACCAACCGTATACCTTCCCAACAACAAGTAGACCGGCACCCTATCAACCTCCGAGCACCACCAGCCGACCGTTTACGTATCAACCTTCACCAAGCACCACGCTTCGCCCATTTACTTATCAGCCACCAAGTACAACGAGCAGACCATTCACCTATCAGCCACCACAAACCCCTGCTAAGTTAACCAATCCGCCTTACTTGCCTCCACGTGAGCCAACGACCCCAAGGCCCGTCACCTATAAACCGCCGAGTACAACGAGCAGACCGTTTACTTATCAGCCACCAAGTTCAACAAGCAGGCCATCCACGTATCGACCTCCGAGCACAACGAGCAGACCGTTCACTTATCAGCCTCCAAGTACCACGAGTAGGCCGGTCACTTATCAACCATCAACACCTTTCCAGGCGTCCACTTACTTACCTCCGTTTGAAATAATCGAAACCAAACAGCCATCCTATCAACCCCCAACGCCGACAAGGCCTCCTTATGTGCCCCCTTATCAACCTCCGACTCCTACACGACCCCCGTATCAACCTCCATACCAGCCATCGACCCCTAAGCCACCACCTTATGTGCCTCCGCATCAACCCCCAACGCCAACACGTCCGCCTTACCAACCACCTACACCGACACAACCTCCAATCCGGCCATCAACTCCGAAGCCTTACGTGCCTCCGTACCAACCCCCAACGCCAACACGTCCGCCTTATCAACCACCTACACCGACACAACCTCCATTCCGGCCATCAACCCCGAAGCCTTACGTGCCTCCGTACCAACCCCCAACGCCAACACGTCCGCCTTATCAACCACCTACACCGACACAACCTCCATTCCGGCCATCAACTCCGAAGCCGTACGTGCCTCCGTACCAACCGCCAACGCCAACACGTCCTCCGTATCAGCCGTCAAGTCTGAAACCAGAACCTTATCTGCCCCCTTACCAACCATCAACGCCAACGCGTCCACCTTACCAACCATCCACCCCAACACAACCGCCATTCCAGCTTTCGACCTCGAAGCCTTACGTACCACCATACCAACCACCAACGCCAACGCGTCCTCCGTATCAACCTCCGACCCCAACTCAACCTCCGTTCCGACCACCGACTCAGAAGCCGTATGAATCCAGTACTCTACTTCCAATACCAACACGTCCGCCATACCAACCTCCGTATCAGCCGTCGAGTCTAAAACCAGAACCTTATCTACCCCCTTATCAACCTTCAACTCCAACTCGTCCTCCGTACCAGCCCCCGACCCCGACACAACCACCATACACGCCAACAATCCAAACTCAACCACCATACCAACCTCCAACACCGACTAGACCACCCTATCAACCTTCAACTCCAACTCGTCCTCCGTACCAGCCCCCGACCCCGACACAACCACCATACACGCCAACAATCCAAACTCAACCACCATACCAACCTCCAACACCGACTAGACCACCCTATCAACCTCCTACTCCGCAACAACCCGTTACGAGGCCACCACCCTATCTACCTCCCTCCTCAGAAAGACCGGCTTACACTAAAATCGATATTCCAGCAAATCCCACTCCTCTTTACAGCATTACACCTAGCACTGCTAGCCCCCGACCTGTCACTGGTAATCCGTTTTCTCCTCCGACCATTCCACCACCCACATCTCCGAAAGATGATGGATACCGCTACCCGATCCCAGACATTCCATTTTTTAAGTAAATTTCAGAGAACATGAATCTAACCTGATGACAATACTCGCGTGCCAGTTAATCTCAAAGTTTAGTCAAAAGTGGACTATATTTTTTAAGAAAATACAGGAAATACGTTTTCGAGAATTGATTCAGTGGTCAGTCGACCACATTTTCATACATCTTCTGTGTACAATGTATGTGGTTAAGAAATAAATGAAATAATCATACATTTTTCGACTTGCTTATCCTCATACCTTATCCAAAAAGTTATTGTTATCACCTTTCAGCAAGTAACAATTTTTTATGATACACGGATAAATGAATAAGTCACGGAGACCAAGACCCTGATATACATCAAGGACACATCATAAAACATGCACATATGTGTACTTAGTGTTCTGCTGGCCAAGCCGCGACTTTTGCTCACACGAAATAAGTAGTCCATAACAAGTTGCATTGCCCCCCCTCTTGAATAAAAATCATGCAACTCTATACATCTAAGTTATTCTGCCAACCAGTAGCAGCCTTACGGTGCGCGAAGCTAGAAAATTTCTTCGCCCGAGATACAATCGTTGGAGAAAACATTCAGCGTGAGACAGGAATTTTTAGTCTTTGTTGAGGCATCGAAAGAAGAGCACCTACGGTGTCCTTGGGACAGAAAATAAACCAGTCGAGTGAAACATAAGTCCGTGTAAGAAAAGTATATCGCCCCTTTTTCCGGTTGTGTTTCTACGACACCCTTCGTTAGTACCGCTCAAATGTATTTACTTGTCCGTTATAAATTTGTCACGGAATATTCTTGAACGGTGTTCCATTCTGCAATAAGGAAGATAATGTTCGAGACTGGCCGACGATCCGCAACAAGTACATCAGAGCTTGGACTCTATTCCGATCGAAGCGATCACTACCATAGGAACCGATACGGCATTGGTATCCGGAAGTACGTAATCGGTGTCATGGTGGTCCTAGCCATCATTTTGGTAAGATTTGCTCGAATTTAATATTTCCGTTGTAGAATAGCGTCCAAGTTAAATAAACTATTCAAGTTGCACAATTTGAGTATTTTTCACCCTGTCCAATTTTTGACGTTCAGTTGTCAACCCTCTCCTTCATAATTTTCCGTTCTGTATGATTAAAATCGAGTCAAACATGTACCATGCATAATCATAATACTGAACAAATCATAGAAACAAACATAAAGACGAGTTGTAATAAGGAATTTATGCAAGCATAATAAGCATTAATGATGCATATTTATACGAGCTACCGAACAATAATATAGCAACCAATGCAAGAATATAATAAGAACTGTGGCAAGTAGTCGTAACGATCACACTGATTTCATTATTTTTTGTGATAATGCAGCTTGTACCTCAATGTAACTTGGATATTTTCTGATGTCCTGCAGTACCCGAATATTAGTACCCATCTGATTTTGAGTTCGTAATTCTAAAGGTAGATTTGAATGTAGATGATGACTCTTTTGATCCACAGATTGTAGACAAAAAGTATTTTAGAGTGTTTAGAAATTCGCAATTTTTGAACATTTCAACTGGTCGTGTTATAATGAATATGAAGTACTGAATAAGATTTCACCAACAAGAATTTGGCGTCTCATCTCTCGTCTCATCATGATTTAGACCGGCGCAAGCAATTAGTGTTCGTTTTTGGTCATGCTTACTTAATTAGTCAAAAATTATAACCATGAAGAAGGATTGTGAATGTCCATATCGGGAGTGAACCTGTAAAGATATCTCATCTGATTTCACTTTTGCGTACGAATTTTTTTGTGTGGAAAGTCAAAGTTATAGAAAAATGAGAGTCGCGATAATTGGAAGTCGGAAAAAGGGTAATGGGATGCTTTAACGTGATGGTAATCCATGTCAATCACCATTAGATGATGAGTTTTCCAGGAATTGTCAAGTAGTGGTTTGTTTGACCAGTAGATTTGTTTGATTAGAACAGATCATCATTGCGATTGTTTCGAAAGTTCTAATCGACTGGACTTTCTTCAGTGGCTCGATTCAATCTTCTTTTAAATCACCTCTGACACAGTGTATCGTATCATCCAGTCTAGTCCCCCTAAATAATCATTCTGGTATAGTGCAATGGGATAAGACATCTTCCTGACACATTAAACAGGCGTCTTAATAAGCGTTGCGTAACTAATTATACGTATCGTCTACATCGCACCAAAACCTCCAAAATCCTCGCATACAATATAATTTATGTGTCACGATTCTGCGTACATTGCATGACAAGGTCAGCGTTAATTGCACGGAGTTGAATTACGTATCTAAACGGTTTCTCAGAAGGTGCTAAAATTCACTCATTTCACTTTTCAAAATTTTAATTCTAAAAATTAATAACGAATAGATTCTTAATCACCGATGTTTTCTCTGATGATTAATATAGAAGGAGTAGGTGCTTCATGTAGCAACTCACTGACAGATACACAAGTAAAAAATTACATTTTCTCCTTACACTTGAAACACAAGTAAAACTATAATCGCGCCGTACGTACCATGCATGCCGCATGCATGACAGCTCAAGCATCACGGGTCAGGCGGCAGGTTTCTACGTGGTTCGCATATATGGGGCACACTCGGTTTTTTTTAACACTGATTGTATCTCGCGCACAGTGAAAGAACAAAGCTATTAGCAAAGTCATTAATAAATGAGAATAAAGTTAATAACGAAGCTCAAAGCGCTCTACTAATCTACTAATTACTCTCTAAAATTTGTCAATTACGATTTTTCTCTACGGTTTTTTTGAATCCCTCGCAGATTTCGGTCCTTTTATACGACTTCACATCAAGTGCTACGGTGGTCAGCAATGGAGCTAAGGAAACGAAGCATTTTTATATTTTGCAAAATGCCTTGAAGAGGCCGATAAATTCATTGAAAAAACCCACGACGACCCCCAGTCCGTTCAACCTCGACGGTAATAGGACAGATGCAATAAAGATGGAGGATCGATCAGACGGCAATTACGACCAGGAAGATGATATCAATGATCCTGACGAACTAGACGACCAAATCGCCTCCGAATCGCGTTCGATATCAATCGCAGAACCGGATCCCGAGTTCCGAAGCCAAAATTTGAACAACTTCAATCTGCGAAAGAGGCTATTGTCGATGGACGAAGAGGAAAGCGAGGAGAAAGTCCAGGGGAAACAATTATTCGGCAACCATGCGATGGTCTATCGACTGAGACAAAGGTAAGCTCAAAAGCCACGATGCCTCTTTGATGGTTGAATTTTCCGTCCTGGATTCAGTCTAAAGTACAGATCACTTTTTCAGGTACAAATATCCCGTTGACGAGGAAGACAATAGCTTCGAAGAATCTCGACCGATGCCATTTCACTTCGAGTACAAGACTCCTGTTCCAACTTCGTTCAAACGCCCCAAGTATCCGCAGCTCTCGCCTTACCGTTATCCGCAAAGCTCGAACAACATCCAAGACATAATAAAATATCTGACAAAAGAGAACGATAACCCCAATCGAGGGATCAAACTCTCTGGCGTTTACGTAAACCCGAAGAAATTCGACTACTATCCCGAAGCCGGTGAGATGATGTCGAACAGTGATAGATCAGAGGAAGAAACTCCCTCGCCGTTCTCGTACTCGTTTAGTTCTGATCCGTTTCATCAGTACAAGCCAAAAAATCCCTCAGACGTTAACCTGTTGGCCACTTCGAACATCAGGTACGAATATAATGCTTTTAAAATGACCGTTTTCCTTCAACTTTCATTTTCTCGACCTGATTACACCTTCAATGCCGCAGGTTCTCACCGCCTGGATCTCACAGATACAGTCCAGGCTCTGATGAACCATATTTCGGGAGGCATCCGTTGAACTTTAACGCGCCATCGTCGCCTTCGTCTTCAGAATCGCAGTACGATAGTTACGCCTCTCATACCCCGTCGATTTTTGGCAAGAAACGAAAGCCTAAGCCGTTCAGTGTGATGCTTGACATTTATCCCATCCCGGAATCTGGCGATCCAAACAGAAAGTCGTCGAGGCCAAGGTCTGGACCGAGTGGACCACAGAACCAGCCACCACAATCCGAAGAGTACGACGGTAGGAGACCCGCCGCCGGTAACAAGGGGTCGAAGTATCCCAACTTTGCACTATCGAATCAACCCATTTCTATCGTCGCGGTGCCTGGACCACAGAGCACTCTGGACGACGAAGAGCGACAACAGATGATATTCCATTTGAACCTGTACCCGAAGAGAAGAAATAAGTCGTATAGGTACAGTTCAGCATTGAGACACAGAAAAAAAGCAAATGTTGGATCCAAAGATTGTTGTGTTAGTGTAGGGATTGTATCGTTCTCTAAAACCTACAGGATCCTTGCGGGCAAATTCACAACACCAATCTGCCAAAAAAAAATTCAGTAATGAAGTCGTCCTTGCATAACCGATTCAATCAACTGCGACATGAAAGGTCATTCGTAGATTCTTTCTGATGTCAGTAGGATGACGTGCAATTTTACATCGATTCCCTAAACTTTGCCTAGACAGTAATCATGGCACTGGCAATGACCAGGTTGAGGAGTATCCGTAGCCGCGGAGAAGCCTACGTTGTTGCACTTGAGATGATATTGGGGATCGGGCCTCAGATTCGCCCCGGGCAATTTGCCAATTAAGATCCGTCTATGCACTATGATGTTTCCGTTTAATATATTCACAGACCCGGATTTGCACAACCATGTTCGTAGATTGATAATTTCCTTGATTCTTTCCAGGAATGACGTAGTCCCAAGATCCCACAGAATCGCGGAAGAGGTTGACGAAAAAGTACCAGCACCGTTTGACATTATTGCGAAACAGTTGACGGATCATTCAGCAGTTCAAATATCAGAGTTTAAGGACAGTCAGACGTCTGACGAAGCGAAGGTCCCTGTCCATGAAAATAAAGGAGTGACCAGATACGAAGAAAGCGAATTGGACTTAGAAAATCATGGTATAAAACCTTCTCCCCACGATAATCGAACCAATGACCGAAATCCAAAACGAAAGGGAAGCAAACCGGAGAACACGAGACCCCTTCCACCGAATCACCGACCCGAGTTTACCGTTGAAAATATAACCTCAACATTTTTGAAAGCTTCGAATGAGGAGCTCGACACGGTATCGGAAGGCAGATGTAAGAATTGTAAGAACGATACTGTCCTGGAGGAAAGCTCGAAATCTGAAATAACTGATAGGGCTTCTGGACTCAGAGACATCGATACTGTGGAAGGCTTTCAAGACTTTGCGGACGGTCTCTTAGCCATGGATTGATTTTAGTTCTTGATGAAATTCCAATTACATAATTGAAAATGTCATGTCCATTGAATAATAATCATCTTCTTGGGGATTATTAACTCTATAAAACTGTATATGTAATTTATGAATGTGTATACGCACTGATGTACACATTGGCGTATAAACAGACGCTCACTTTTTTAAGGCACTATGTCATCCGGGACATTAGCTGTGTTCAGTTTTTACATTTTACCTTGACATTTTCATACAAAGCATTCGAACTTCTCAATCTTTTCGACTCGTCGAAGTAGAAAAATGGTTAAATGATGCCGATATTGCACAACGGGGTAATTAAACTAAATTCAAACATTGATTACCCATCTATAATCTTGCAGTTTGAAATAACCCAGCAATCGAAGGATTGTAATAAGAATTCAAATAATGGCATGGAAAAATGGCATGTAAAGGATCGAATGAAGGTACTTTCGGTTTCATCGAAGGATCGAAACTTCAAGAGAAGGAATCTTGAAACCGTTTTAAATAAATATTGTAAAATATAAATTTGTATTCATTAAAATAATTTATATTACATGACCTTACGGAATAATTAATTGTTATTTCTTAATAATCCTACGGCTTAGTGACAGTAAAGTCGTTAATTATTTTTAACAACTTAATCACCAGATGGCTTATAAGACAGAATTACATATACAATACCGCATTTACAATCAACGCTATGATAAAATAACGATTGTCCTTATCGTACATGTATAGAAATAGTTTTTAACTTTTCTTAAAATAAATAATATCTATACTTTCCCTCTGAGATATTCACAGAACATTTCACACTATAGCACCGTTTCGCAATTTTTTCGTCTTTTTTTGACGATTCTCAGGACTTAAACTGTACAGTAAACAAAATAAAAGAGACTCAAATCAAACGCCCCATTATTATTGTAATTATTGGCTTTAGCAATGAAATTATTGCTGCCGTTCGATTCCAAGAATTTTTCACAATCCTGGAGTTTGATTCACCAATTGTTGATGGGAATTTTAAAAAATCACCACTCTAAGTCCTCGAATTTAGTGTGTTCGGGTGATAAAGTGCGGCGTCTGCTCCCCATTCGTAGGGCCCTTCGTGGGGCCCCAAGGTCACTATCGTTCCAGGGCCCAATGTCGTGTGAGATCCAGCATTGACCATTCCTGGACCACCCGAGACGTAGCTCAAGGCCGGTCGCGGCTGTTCCCTCAGGCGTGCGTGTTTCACCTGCCTCTTGTACCTGGGACAAAATAATTAGGCGTGAAATAAATTTTACCTCGTATGACATCAATCGATTGACCATGAAGATTCGAAATCTTTGAATCTTCATCATCATATCTGTCCCGCGCGATTACGAAAATCGCATCTGCTACTAGTCAGGATCTTAGCTGTATTCAAGTATTCAAATGTGTAATTCATTGCCAGATGATATTCAAATTCAAGGCACGTGTTGACTATGTGTATAAAAATCGTTGATGTATATTCATTAGATTAGTGCTGCTGTCTATCAGCTACGTGTGACACAACTTGGTACATTGATTACCTTGCGTAGCTAAAAATAGGATTCTCGGACGTGCTGTTTACTAGTTTAGTAAAGCAGACTTGTTCTGGGAAAGGGGCCTTATAGAAAAACGTAATCAGATAAATCTGGCTTCCGATTGATATTACGTTAGTCGCTACCTTCGAGCTATGCCTGTTAAATTGCTGGAAAATGGAGTAGACTTGAAACGAAAGTTTTCACTCTTTTTCAGTGCTTTCTTTCTACGAGCAAGAGCGACGTGGTCAATTTGAAAGTTACGGTGGAATTTGTCTGGCCACTAGGCGTCTAACTAACCCTGGATAATATGTAATTATAATCAAAACGAAAGTTGCTACTTATTTTCAGTATTCTCCATATCCACTAACACGTCTTAAACGGTTAATTTCAGACACATCATGCTTACTTTGCGTGCATGCAGCAGAGCGTGCAGCTGGAAACAATCGCAGCAATTCCGACAAGAGCCGCAATAGCTAAGACCCACATCTGTGTCATGGAGGCATCGGCTTTTGCGACTAGGGCCGCACAATTCTGTACTGTGTCGACATGGTACTGCTGATATACTTTCTTCAGTTCCTCATTCTTCGGGTCCGTCAAGAGAGACTTCATCTCGCCAAGATCGTACGACTCCTTCCCAACCATTTGGAAGCAGGAACTAGTCGAGGAAAAGTCCAAGGAGTTATCATCCTTCGAGTAAAATTGAGTATCGTAGACGTTCACGGAAACAGGTAGCGACAAGGCCTGCTGAACCGCATTCTCGAAGTCCTCCAACGATTTCCTCACCTCAACCGGAGGTTTCGAAAATACAAACTTGAGCATATCTCGGTCTCGTAGCAAGAAAATCTTCACGGTAATATTCGTTTCCCTTCCTGGCGTCACAGAGTTATTCGCCGATACCGGAACCTCCATGAAACCATCGGCAAAGCTAGTCATGGAACTGGTGGTCCGGAGCTCCCCAGTTTCTGAGTTCAACGAAAACAGCGAGGCCATTTTTTTCCGTGATATCGAGGGGTCGACTACGGAGGTAAAGGACACGTCACCCATGTTGTAGTTCATCGGCAGAGCGTCAGAATCGGCGTCGGTAGCTTCGAGAGTCAAGAGACTCGTATCGATTGGAACGTTGAGGCGAACACCGAGGGTAACATTACCCTTCTTGAACTTCGGCTTGTTGTCATCAATGTCGAGAATCCTGATCAAGACTTGACGCTCCGAAGGATCTTGTCGATTGTACGGCTTCGGCGTCACTTCAGAAATCTTCACTGGGTACTTGAAGCACTTCACAGTGAGAAGATGTCGGTCGTACTGCTCGCGGTCTAGTCGTCCGGTCGACTTTATTATCGCCGAGTTATTCTCTGATCTTTCGATAGAAAAGAGACCAGCCTCGTTGCCGTAAATTATCACGTAATCGATCATGCCATTCTCTCCAATATCCTCATCGATCGCTTCGACAACCCCAATCTCTGTGCCAATTGGCATTTCTTCATATGTGCTCAGCTCCACCGGTGGACTGTCCAATCCTCTTTTAAAGTGGGGCTTGTGATCGTCAATGTCGTCGATTATAACTTGAAGAACACGAGTCGCTTGCTGAGGAGGATCCCCGAGGTCCTGAGCCACGAGGATCAGTGTGTAAGTGTCTTTCGTTTCACGATCAAGAAGCTTTCTCGTCGTTATCAGCCCGGTATCGCTGTTGATGCTGAAGGAACTCGCGTCGTTACCAAAGTTCCCGTCTTCAAGAAACTTGAACATTATCTTTCCATTCGGTAAATTGGGGTCGTCTGGGTCCGACGCGACCACTTGAAAGACGAGACTTCCGATTGTAGAGTTTTCCGCGACATGTGCCACTTCGTCAAGAGTCGGTCTGATGAACAAGGGAACTCCGTCATTGCTCACAACGTCACCGATGTAGAGGATCAAAGCGACGTCCGTGAAAAGTACAGGATCTCCTCCGTCTTGAGCCCTCACTCGCATGTTGTAAGGCTCTGTTCTACCTTTGCCGGTCAGTTCTCCAGCAGAAGATATCTCGCCGGTAGTATGATTTATCTTGAAGAGACCTGGGCAGCATAAAAGATGTCATGAAAGTTATTGTCGAGGAGCTAACCACATACACGTTACTTGATGACTTCAAAGACTTTGGAGGTAAAATATCTCCAAATGACTTTGGGTTAGTTTCACTCACTTAAAGTGTCTTCAAGCTACTTTTCAACGACGTGTATCTTTTAGCTTGATCAGGCTACTGGTGAAAAATTTAAGGGAATTGGTTCGCTAAAGTATAAACACTCACCGTTAGCTTCACCTTCGTCGATAATCTCATAGTGAATAGTTCCTCCTTTTCCCTCGTCCGGGTCGACCGCTGTTATGTTCACAACGCTGATGGCGGGGGGTGCGTTTTCGGGTACCACAGCGGTGTAAGAGTCCTGGGCAAACGTGGGCGCGTTATCGTTGACGTCTAAAATATCGACGGTGACTAAAGCCTTGCTTGTTCGTTGCTCCGCGCCTCCCTGAGGCATGTCTGAAGCAACTACGTAAAATCGTAGTACAGATTGTCTTTCACGGTCGAGTGTTGTGTTCGGTGCAATCTGCAGAAGGGATTCAAAAGTTAGACGAAATACGATATGCGATTTGAAGTAGATGAAATTTGACTCACTAGAATGTTTCCACTGATCGGGTCGATCTCGAATAGATTCGCATTTTCACCGGTCAATGCGTATCTCACTTCTCCAAACCCTCTTTTCACTTCCTGCTCCGTGTTGGAACTGTCCATATCCGTGGCTTTGACATTCAACACTATTTTGGAAGGTGCCGAAGACTCCAGTACAGAAATCTTGTAGTCCTTCTGATTGAACATCGGACTATTGTCGTTTATGTCCTGCACTTCAACGGTTACCTTGGCCTCAGACATGCTTCTGCTTATTTCGTAGTCTCTTGCCAAGGCTCGTACTTTGAACCGCAGGACCTAAGAAACGGTTAGACAGATTGATGATTCATCATAAACGTGTGGTGATAAAATTGTCTTTCGAAATTCTGTCAATTTGGATGCCAATTCAGTCATACCTTGTCACCGAGTGTTTCGTAATCCAGCCTCTTGTTCAGAACGACATTTCCACTCTGGACTCCAACATTGACGTACCCTTCGTCGTCATCCTCGCGAACGAGTTCGAATCTTTCGACTGGTCTGCCAGTGGCCGGTTCCCTGGCAGTCAACATTAGCAGAGTGGTTCCCACGGGCTGTTCTTCAGGAACTGATACATGGATCGTTGGATTGTTCTGAGACCATCCAGGGTTCGTGAATATTGGATTATCATCGCTGTAGGCTTGCACGTATATCGTAACTTCGACTTGAGCGACCTGTTTCTCTTTGTCGACCATAGCGTTCAGGTCTCTCGCTTGAACGGTGAGGATGATGACCGCAGCGACTTGGTAATCAAGAACGTGATTAACCGTTATCAATCCGGTTGTAGAGTTTATTCTAAACGCAGTTTTGTAGTCATAAGGCTTCGTGCTTTTTAAAGCCACACCGGTCTTGTCCACTGCTCTGATTGGCTCGATCAAAGAGTACTGAATACTCGCGTCGGAATCTGGGTCAGTCGCCTTCACCCTCAAGACGGAGTCACCTATGAACCAAAATAACCGAGTCTTAGAATCTCACATCCCTTGGCATCATAGATGCTCTCCGAATCATCGAACCAGTACTCACCAATGGCAGCTCTCTCCGAGACGTACATCAAATATGTGGAATTGTCGAATACAGGTGGCTTGTTGTTCACATCGATTATCGTTACAGCTACAGTCGTTGTCGCCGTTTCTCTGACCGGAGTGCCAGAGTCGACTGCATAAACAACGACATCGTACTTATCTCCACCGGACTCTAGGTCAAGTCTTGCGTCTAGCGAAACCGTGATAATTCCAGAGCTGTGGAAAATTTGTCTCAAGTAAACTCACAAATTTGATTCAATGCTTGAATGTGCTTTGGAGTTACGCCTACCTCTGGTTGATCACAAAATTGTCCTTGGCACCACTCGCGATGTAATACTGCAGCAGATTATCCCTGCCGTCAGGATCGTTCGCCATTACTCTGACAACTTCTGTCCCTGGGGTGGCGTTTTCTAACAATCGTGCCTTGTAGCCGCTGGGTCCAGGTGCTCCGGGTTTGTAATTCCCCCGAAATACGGGTCTTTGGTTGCCCGGGACACCGACGCGGACCAAAAGTTGCGTTTCGGAATATAAGGGTGGGTTCCCCGCGTCTGTTGCCCGGATACTCAGCTCGTAAAGGCCGCGTTCTGTGTCTCCAGATCGTGCTGGCTTCAGCATCGTCACTTCTCCAGTGTCTGGATCAACCTGAGAATTCATTCGAATAAGCAATTTGAACTTTGATCGAAACTTGTCAGCTCTGTTGAATTTATTACCTTGAACACGTTCTCAGTCATGCTGTTATGATGACTGATCGAGTACGTGATTTTTCCATCTCCCTGCGTTGGGCCGTCTACGTCCGTGGCTCTGACGAATAGTTGCGGTTCGAAGCTTGTAGCTTCTTCGCGTACAGTTCTCGAATATTCCTTCTGTTCGAAGATGGGTTCGTTGTCGTTGACGTCCTGGACTTCGATGAGAATGTTGACAGTGGAAACTCTGCCTCCACCATCTTTGGCTTCCATGGTTAGAGAGTAGGATTTTTGGGTCTCATAATCGAGTGGTTTCACAACGTAAACTCCACCCTTCTTTGGATCAGTCTTAAACTTGTCGGTGCCAAAACCCCGCAGATTGTACGTTAACCGTCCAAACTCTCCGCTGTCCTTATCTATGGCGAAAACTTCGCCGAAAGGAGTACCTGGCACTGCGTCCTCAGGCACTGACAGCTTGTACACCGATTGGGGAAATTCCGGGCTGTGGTCATTCGCATCCAAAAGGTTGATGAGGACTCTGGACGAAGCAGCCTGAGGAATGCGGAAAGAAAACCATCACCAAATGACTCATTGGAAAGTCAGTAATTCGTAACAGAGTCAAATCGCTCACCACTTTGCCAGCTACAGAAGCTGTCACGTCAAATTCTAGCGTTCTTTTGGTCACATCTTCAACGTCGTAATCGAGAACTTCTTTATTCGTTGCCCTCACCACGACCGGAACTCTACCTTGAGCTTTTTTGGGACTGACCGAAAATGCCTTACTGATACCTGGATACCCAGGTGCATCTCTCAACGCTAAAGTAAACTTGGCATTGTCACCGACATCACCGTCGCTGACGACCATGTTCAGACCTGCGAAAAAATATGATCTAGACTAGACCATCTTCATAGTAATCTTCAAGTTATGCAAAACCTTCAGTAAATTTTCTGATTCACCGAATGAGAAAGTTAAGTCAGCATAAGTCGATAGGTCGAATTTACCTGGGAGGGGTGTGTCAGTCCCAATATCTTCTGATATTTTTATTACAAAGTAATCAGTGTTGAAGACTGGGGCGAGATCGTCCACATCGGTAACAACGATGGTGATAACCGAGGTTGCTGTATCGGCTGGGATCTCGTTGTTAATCAGCTCAGTAGCTTTGACTTTGAATATATAAATTCCTCCGTTTTGGAGAATACTTGGATCTTCGCGATCCAGGAAAACGCTGGTTGTCATCAGCTTTCCAACAGTCACATCTCCCTCTCGCGTAACCACAAGCTCGAAATGACCCGCATCCTCGTCCTCCAGGCTCAGCAAAAGTGGTCTTGGCTGTCCGGTATCGCCGTCCCGGGCTCGAACTGTCAGAACAGTGTGGTTTGCTGGAGTGTTTTCTGGAAGAGCTGCACTGTACGGAGCGTTCAGGAATGTCGGCGGTTGATCCTGGAAAACAGTTGAAGAATTCGATAAACTTCTGCTTCTTTACTTTCAACTACGAAAGACATCATTCCTGCTATCTGCTTCAAACTTTTCTTTTGTATCTTGTTTGAGATGATAGAATATTTACCTGAACATCCAAGACATCAACGGCAACAGTGGCTCTGGCAGTGAGTCTTTTTGCTGGATCACTGGCTCCATCGATAGCGACAAGATTTATCAGGTAGGAATTTCTTCGTTCATAATCCAAGGGACTCGCCAGAGTTATACGAACCTCGTACCGACCCTCAGCTAACTGAAAACATCAACATTGTCGATTTGAATGGTGGCAATCATTCAGAGAATCGAAGCTGTAATTGTAATACACGTTTCGATCAATCTTGGGTCAAACCTTTTCTGTGGCTACGTCAAAGACCTCACACACATCGTCATCGCGAGATGAAGCGACACACCGAACTACAACGTCAGCATTGACGCCACCATCTTCGTCACTGACGGTTATTGTGCCCGGAAGAAGCAGGACACTCCCGACCTTTGCACTTTCGGGAACCCGGGCAGCATAAGGACGGCCATGGTACACAGGAGGATTGTCGTTCTCGTCCAGAACGGCTATCTCTCGACGAAGGGACACCGTGTTTGGTTCAGAACCCGCGATACCCTCGTCTGAAAGCGATTCCACATTCATCAAATCAGCAACAGTGGGTTGACGTGATTGAAAGCCATAAATCAGCATGATAATTCATGCCAGTACCAATGAGATATTCGCGTCTATAAAAACCGCATGCATGGTTATAATCAGGCAGCACTTGTCTAGTGACATTCACTTTGAGTCGTAGCCTGATGATTGACCATGCGATAGACGCGTTATGCGTTTCTGGATATTCTACAAAGGAATGATTTAGTACCAGTTATGCTAATGATAACTTCTATCAAGTCCTGGGTTTCTCTGTCCAGCGCCTTTCTCAGGGTGACAACCCCCGTTTCTCTATCGACGGTGAAGTACTCCCCGCTTATAGAGTAATGCAGTCTTGAATCCTCCGGGTCCTCACCCTGAAGGGTGTAGACAGGCACTCCGGGAGGAGTGCTTTCGGAGACGGCTAAACGCGCCATGTCTCCACCTTGGATGAAGTGAGGCGCTCTGTTCACCACTTGTCCTCGTACCGAGGAGCAAGTGGCGATTAGAAGAAGGAGGATCGTCAGCATCCTGACCTGGAAGAAAATGAACATGCATGTTATACTGAATGGCGGACTACATTTTTTGGCATCGTAGACGCATATCTAGGGACAGCGCGTAGGCAGTGACTCATAGAACGTGATCCGCGAATTACTTCGACCCACGTTCTACGATTCCGTTGCAACTGGAAATCCTATTCGCTTCCTATAGAGCGTCCGTATAAGGTATCGAACGTACTGACAAGGGGAATCCTGTCAGAGAACATCGGGAAGCCGTTAGAAATCGTTTTCCGATTCAGTCTCAAAGAATTTACCGAGTGGCCTATACCGTAACACCGCAATGTCGTTCGTATGAAGACAAAAACATGTACCCTGACTTATTAAGCGCTGTTACGACGCACTTTCTGCCAGCAACTTTCTATCGGGTGAGACTGAGAGACGGGGCACAAAAGAGAGAAGAATGGAGGAAGGCGTCATGCCGAGGTAACTAATTATCGCACGTAATATGGATACGCAATGTAAAACAACAAAAATCTTTCACAACAATCTTTTGTACGATCTACAGTTCCCCCAAACTATATCAACTCCACGATCCTCAGAGGTGCGCCCCAGACGCTGGGAGCTACTCTCACTTTTCATGTATATGTACAGACGCAGATTTACAGATCAGGAGTGCCGATTCTCGCAGCTCCATTACTCGCATTGAATTATTACTTAGGTACAAATTACCGGCTCCAGCCGTACCAGGTTCTACACCGCACGGAGTATGAGACGTTTGAGTAATTTTACCGGTTCACAGAGTGACATCACTGCCGGTGATAGTGTCAGCGGTATAAACATCGACGTAAGCGCTACAACAATTCTGAAGATTCAGCGTTAGCTGGTTTAAGCTCTTTTTCGGCTTATCAATGCGACTATATAGTCCAAATCTAAAAATCCCACTATTATTCTCAATCCCGTGAAAATGACCGCGGTTAAAATATCTGCGAATTAATCGGTCGAAGGACATCTGTATCCTGGTCAGAGTGTATCAACAAAAGACCTTGTGCTGGGTGTCCATCGCAGTGAGTGTAGTCCTATGTCCGGCTTCGTTCCTTTACTCAATGGTTGAGGCTGTATTTGAAAATCGTTTTTTTACTGTTTAGGACAAACGAATCGTATCTAACTTCGCGGAGATAGAATCAAGCAGCTATTGTTACAGTGAGCAGTTTCTCTCGACGTGCATGCGGAAAGTGTCGAGCAAAGACCGTGACGCAGACGGTGTTGAGGCACTTACGTCCAAGTCTAAATCACTTATGTAACGAATTCTAATCGAGACGAAAGTAGAATGCGAATTATACTCGCAAAGTGGATAGGCGGTAGTAAAAATACACACTGATTCGAAACAACCCCTAATTTCGCCATTTAAGGTTGCATAAAGCATTAAAATTAATGCCTCTAGTAATTTCGTGGCGTAAAATCTACGTCGCATTAGAATCGGTAAAGTATGGCTAATCCTGAGTCGACGGAATACCTTTCAAATTCAGCCGGTATTTCAACGACGCTGTTTTGCCGGTGCGGTTACTGAAATAATAGATCAAAGGTCAAGATTCTAGGTCACGTGAAGCGAATCATTCGTTATTAGCAAGCACGGAGGATATATTCGCGAGAATTAAAGAGGCATAGAGACAAAACTGCAAGTTCTCAAAGACGAAACGCATTTCATATTCCAGCGTTGAAATCTCCCAGTCCGAAACCCGTTTCCACGCGGTTTTAGGCTGACCGTAGCTCAGAGTACAAAAAAGGTATCAGTTTACTGACCCCGACTAAAAAAAAGTCTCGTCTGTGTCTCAGAATACTTTTGCAACGAAAAAATAACCCTGTACCTTATCCACGGTTCTTTGTTCCGATCCGCGTTCTTACTCAGCTGCTGCTGTGAAAAAGACGAAAAATATCTTAAACACGTACGCGTATCGTGTACTTTGAGATACGATCGGTACTTTCATCGTTGGTAAAACTACTTTATCAACGTTGTGGATGAATAAAATAACCACAGTTGCTGAAGAAATAATTAACTGTAATTATTTAGCCGCGTTCAGACGTCCGCGGTCGACCTTATAAGAAGAAAATGCGTGTGTAACGGACATTATATTCCATACAGCTACAGTTTAGCCGTAGCGAGCTACTCGACCGTAGGAAAAAAACACCGTTATCACCCGGTTACCTACCTACTTTACACGCGTGGCATTTCTCGACCCTACCTTTTTCTCACCTTGCTAATCACCATAACACAACTAGTACTACTAAACCGGAACGGTCATTTTTTCCTCTCTTCTTCGTGCCATCAATGTCAATATGTTGCGAATAATGTGGATGCGGCCTTCGAAATTTCGGCCATATTTTTCGCGAATTTTTGTACATTCTTGCGCAAAAGTGTCGTCACTGAAGATTGGAGAACGAAGGAGAGGGGAAAGAAATTGAATTGAGGATCTTACCTCATAGGCTAAATCCAACTTTCCCGATGACTAAAAAAAAAAATATTCGGGTGATTTGTCACCCTGAACGAACTATTGTCACCACGACACCACACACACTTGTCATCTGTTTCTCATTGGACCGCCACATTTTTAACTGTAGAACACATCTTCACGATTTACTAACTCATTTCAACCAACTCAAGGTACCAACGTTAATCCAAAACCTGTATTCAAAACGTGTGTTAGTGAAATAAAAAAAAAATCAATTTAGCCGTGGTCTGCGAGGCGACGAGCGAACAAACACTGCATCGCAAGACGAAAGGTATGCGACTGGCACGACCGCCACGAGTAGAAGGAATGGTAGTGCCCGCCAGGTCTGGCTCATTCTATACTCTCTTCGAGTTAATTCTCACTTTTTACCTGACAAACTAAAATCGTATTTAGTCGGAGCTGAACGAGGCGCCTGAAGCCGGTTGTGGTCACATGATTCAAAAATCGTAATATGAATTTCAAGAACTTTATGTAAGCCGTGAGGAACTTCAAAGAACTAAAAAAAAAATGTTTAGATTCGTAACAAGACACTTATTACAGGTTGTGGAGAAATTTGTAAGGCTAATCTGTGCCAAACATCGACTGAAGCTACCCTCAAAGTGCGTTTTGCAATTATTTAAAGAGTGCATAAGGTACCAGCTCTGAAAGACCTACGTGAAAAGGCTGAAGAGCTAACTGCGATAAAAAGACGCAGGGATTTTGAAAGAGGAAGGAAGGGGTCGGGTGCCCTAAGCGTGGTGAGCATCGACTGAGTTTGGTTTGAGGATGGAAGCCCCTAGGAGGATGAAACAGCGACCCCGATCCCTCGGGAAGAACGAAGACGGGAAAAATTGTATAGTGGCCGAAACGCACCCTAGAGAGAAATATGGCGACTGAATGAAAGCGAGGGAGGGGACAGGTACAGTTACCAAAGGCCGACCGCATCTACTGTAGATACAGTCTTGTACACGAGAGAAGCCAGAGTCTGCGTTGCGGACGGTGGAAAGCAATTGACCATCGGTGGCATGTTAGCGAGTATTTGACCACACCTTAGAAATTGGTAAAGACGTTCGTGTTTTGAGTCAAAGACCTTCTAACTACTCGGCGTTGAGTGCTTTGCGAAATTATGGATAATTGACTCGAAAGTACGGAGGAAATTACAGAACTGAATCATCCAAGGCGACGTAAGAAAGACGTTAAGTCGATTGCTGCACTGACCTACCTTAGCTTCGACGATTCGTGTCAATCGGTCAGATAATATGCTCGAGTGGAGTAAGACCGTACACTTCTCACAAACTCAGACGTGAACTCGAGAGCGATTACAAAAATTACTGTAAAATTAATAGGCGGTGCGGTAAAACCCAGACCTACATCTTCGAAAGCAAGTAGATTGTCAGAAGATCGATTTTTTTCAATATTACTGTGATTTTTTGACAGTATAGCAAAAGTTCTCTGTGTAACACGGTTAAATTTGTTCAAAAGTTCCTCCCTGCGCGAGTTTGGGAAACGAAGATTCCAAGCATTGTGCGAATTAATTCATAGAGTTTGAAACTTTGAACACGTTTTGTTTTTTTCAGTTCCATTCTTTCAAAATTTTTCCACGATTTTATGAGAACGGATATATGAGTCAACTTGACATTTTGACAGCATCTTCAATACACATGGCATTTCTGAGTAGGCCCAGGAAATTGTCGTATACACTTCAGTTTCTTATTGTTAGTTATTCATTGAACAAACCCAGATATTTGAGTAAGAAATTAAAATTCCCACAAAAATGGCCACCATTTGTCCAATGTAACTTGGAAATTCAATGCTAAATGGAACAGGTCTTAAAAAAATTGTCTGCCCTCTGACAGCGTGCCGCGTCACTATTGACAAACATATGAAACTCAGTTTTTTCTGTATTCTTATTGCAAGCTCAGGAAACCATCAATAAACAGCCCGCAGAAAGAGACTTTTGTACTTGTTTCAGTATTCTTATAACTAATCTTCGTTCAAAAACGCCCATCTGTCGACCATTTCGATCATCCAGTGCCCCTAAACACGGAAAAAAATAATCTCTATCACCAAGTAAATTCTATTTGATCGAAGTAGATGAATTACTTGATTAGATGATACTCATGGACGACTCAAATTTATAGTGAACTTTTCTTGTGTCAAGTAAAGTCCGTCAAGTAAATCGATTCACTTGGTGATAAAAATAATTTTCTTCGGTGAAGATGCCGATAAGGTACATAGATTTTGGAGCCTTCTTTTCGGACAGGCTAAAAGAAGTCTAATACACGAGCGAATGTCTAAAACACGAGTAGTAGCAAATTTCGGATTTTGAATATTTTGAAAAGATTAATTTAATAGAAACGACTTTATGTTAGAGATATGTTCTTCTCGCGGCTATAAGACAATGTCAAGCTAATGGATCACGAGGCATCTTTTGGAAGACTTAATGCTATCGCTGATGAAAGATAACCAAGATCGCTCGTACATCTTTTGGAGAACTTTATGCTGTCTGGGAAGGCGGGAACGTCTTGCATACTATTAATGAGGATTTCAATGCCGGTACGCGTACGAGAATAGGGAATAACGGAATCGTGAACGAATGGCACCGAAAACCTCATTTCATACGCACAATATTGTTGAGAGTTAACGAACGTTGGTGTGCAAAAGCGTACTTGAACAGCACGCGGTACACATAGCTGCCTACTTCAGCTCAGCCTTTCTGTGATCCGATTGAGACTGTTAAACCGCTCGTAGTTGAGTAATTGAAACAATCGAATTTGTCAAGGCCCAGATATTGAAGCCGGTATAAGGTAGTGTCGCAGACCGTGGGACCAGCTGGTCCTGGTCTCAGTTTACCTTTCGCGAAAATTCTTTCACCTACCAAGCAATGTTTTATACGGTACGTAACAGTACCGCGCTGCCGCGTGGTCTTCTAATTACGGACACTAATTACCCCGATTCCCAGAGAAATAATTGTTACAAACGTTCATGATTCCTGACGCTATATTTTGATACAGTTATTACACTCTCTCAGAACTCAGAAATTGCGAAATATCAGCATTTAGAGCGAGGGGGAACAGGCGGACTGGATCACCGATAAATTATTCAATTATACCGAATCGTTCGACGTTACAGAACAGCAGGAACAAATCGAAACCCTTTTTGGTCCCAATAACTCAGAGTCGTCGATACCCTCAGCCGATATTGCCACACGCCCCTTTTTTATTTGATCTACAATTCTTCACGCTCAAAAAGCAAATCTTTCGTGTAATTTTTTTTTATGTTCCTAGACCATCCGCAGAACATGTGCCAACCGTTGCGATTTCACGGTGAAAATTTTTATTTGCGATTGGGAAAGGATTCAAAGTGTGAAATGGGGGCCGGAGGTGAAACCCGAATATTCCTTTTTTCACCCCCCAATTTTCAGGATAAGGAACCTCGTCGTGTAAAATTGATATGACTCCAAAATTAGGCCATGAAATCTGTTCGGTACCAATTATACGTAGTCTGAGATGAATATTTGAGGTATTTGACTACTCAGAATGAAAAAGCATCAGATTTCTCAGGTTTTTCGGTACCATCATTGGAGTATATTATTTGCGTGATGTTCTTTAAAAAGTAATCACCAGAATAGCGTGGTTTTCTTTGTCTAGGACCGCGGCATCACTGGGATAATTACTTAGTGGCCAGGGAGCGAAAGTGGTTTCGCCTAAATAGACAAGTATAATAACGAGTTGGTATAGAATTACAAAAACATTGTTCACCGCAGTGAAGATGTCATGGCAGCGTGAGAATATTCTCCGGAGTTTATGATTGCTGAAGACTAGAGAATTGATAACTATTATAACAAACGTTCTTATGAATAATAAATCCCACTAATTGACAGTCGTACCTTGCATTGTATTCGTTAACAGGAGAATTTGCAATCCTGTGACCGTTGCAGCTGCTGAGAAATAAATTATTGCAAAAGCATTATACAACAAAAACGGTTAGTACACAGATACACAATGTGAATAAAGCCTCTACCTGCCGTGAACCAGACGTGCAGTACCTAACGCGACAAGAGAACCACAAATAAATAAAAACTCGTTCCAATTTTCAAAAAATCAGGAGTAAATCGAGCGTGAAAAGTCTGCAACCCTTTTTACAAACACTACATTCTTCCACGGGTGATATGTCACCCTTGATTAGTCACAGTATGTCGTAGCTTCAGGAGGCGTGAAGCCTATACATGCATTTGCTCACCGCGATACACACGTGTCAATGAAACACTCGACCAAACATGATCAGATCGAACACATCACCTTGTTATGTAAATCAAGCTCCGCGTGGCTCATCAGTCTCTCTCAATCGGATGCCTCACGTTCGAGTCTCTTGAACTCCGTCTCTTTTTTCATGAAGTAGGTACAAAAATTATTAGTGAACTTTGGACACAGATGTAGGGGCATATTGAATCCAGTCAAATTTGAAAAAGGAGACATACAAAATTGCTTCGGAGGTAAAAAACATCCATTCCCGCGATTTAGCACTCTTAGCAGGTTCGTCAAAAAAACAAGTTTTTATTGTCAATTTTAGCTGATTTTTTCGAAAGAAGAACATCTCTGCGAGATGTCAACGCCTTCTGTCATTCGCAACATGGATTCGAGTGAATTGTGGGAGTTTCTAATCATTCGGTTGATGATACAGGTGCGTCTTGTGCGATTATCACCATGCGGTAGTTGGAGGTTGGGCAGAGTGCAAAAATAATTGTTTGTTAGAGTAAAATATCCGATTTGCGTTAGTGGTGCACGTGAAATGTCACGCATCTAGAGTGACGTCGTGCATTGTAACCGAAAGTCTATTTGTTCTCATTGAACAAATTATTGACAGTACACTCAGAATGCGTGAATATACCTTGATAACGAATCGTTGAGCAAACATGCCACACGTGGTCCCAGCATTTTTCGTTCCCGTCTATCCACCGTTCAAATGGTCTTGTTTCATATATTTGTCGCACAGATCATTCTCCGCACACCATGACCAGGTCCCATCGAGCGTTGACAGGTACTCCGCGTCTCGGTCTGTTATTAAACTCCATAGATTCAGGTTATTTGTACAAACTGTGCGACCGCACACTTCCATCCTGTCAAATAAATTGAAATATTGTGATTGATCTGTCCAGCTAGAATCGCTTCTTCTATTTTCTTCTAAAACTCGAAATGCTTCGAACAGGTGGTTCCGCTCTTGGCTCTGCTGAGATGATCGTCAAATTTCGTCACATTTGATGGGTGAAGAACATGTTTGTCGATTAGTCATCGTATGCTCAATGCTTCGTAGAATTTTATCGGTGATATATCCGTAAAATTAATTATTTTATCTCATAGGGTACGAAAATTTTGTTGCAAGTACCTTCACGTTTCTATAGTAATCCTACAGCATTATCAGCTGATTAGTGTATGCGACATATGGCCAACGTTAGCTTTATTAGATTATCGTCCACTTTTACTTATATTCATTTTGATATCAGCCGTGATCGCATGACGAGAGTTCGAACTGTGCGGCACTGCGAGAGAAAATTATATAATAGCCTATTTTCATTCAAGGTAAGAGTCTGATTTTTGCTATTAAACTAATTACTACGAATTCGTGCAGTTATTGGAGATCAATTCAAGCTTATTTTGGGCCTTTAGACTTCAGAGACTTTTGACACAGTTTTCAACTCATCGATCAAAACTATTCCACGTGGGAGAGATAGAGTTGTTTCACCTCCTCGAACTAAAACAGAGATTGGTAAAGTATATCAACAATAAAATTTCAAACACTACACGTATTCGTTGGCATCAAACACTGACATATGGTGCACAACGGTATCTCGAATATTCACCACGAGCACACAGAGTTATGCCCACATGCAACCGATAAGTCCTTATTAATTTCTCGACTACGTCTACTTCCCAAAATCTAGGTACCAGAAAATCAAAGAATGATTCATTCGCTGGTGACGGTGTCACGGAATTATCGAATAAGGGGAATAGTCTCATGCTGCTAATCAACGAATTCGTAATCCCTAAACTTTGAACCGCAGCTAACAATGAGCTTACATTAGTTATTGAGGCGTATCACAAAATTTTCTAATACCGAGTTCTAATATCCGCAAATTAATTCCAGAGGGGGGAACCATCACTTACTCGATATTTCAAAGGCTAGAAAAAAAAGATCCTGATCTCTAGACCGCAGATTTAGCAAGGGAACTCTGATCAGGAGTCTCAAGGGCATTTTAGCCCTTGTCAAAAATATCATAATGCATTGTTGCCATGAAGTCAAAGGCTGTAATATCAATATCGATATCTGTCGTGTCAAGATCGACCTGAAAGTCGACCGCGAGATCACCATGTGGTTAAGTTTGTAATATAATGCGTTGCTTTCACCGCTATTATCATCATTGTTATTCACCAAATCGTAGTTTCAGTATTATTCAGATCCACGATACACTAGCAGCACTTGATTGCCACCCTTGCGTGTAATTGTTACCAGTTCATTAGCTACTTCCGGCCACAACATATCCCTATCAATAATACCAGCTGGTACGATTGCCTGCAGTGATTAGAAATTCTGCCCTAAATACTGTATCTCAAATATTCTAAAATTGTAAGAACTCGGATCAAATTGCAGCTGGGTACCTAATAGCAACCCAAGGGCCGATATCCACCGACCTCAAAACCTCTAATCCGCTAACAAGCTATTCCTCTACGTCTCTGGTTGGTGGCACGCGTCCGTGTAGCAAGTTCAGGAAAAAATTATGGAAGGGGGGCCGCGTACCCCTCCGACACTGATTATGGGGTGAGCTGGAGCCTTGCATGGTGCCCCATGGTGCATGGTGGTCGGTAGTCGTGGAGGGGGCAAAGGGCTCATGGGGTGTATATATGCCCTACAGCCCCTAAGCACATGCACAGTACTAAACCGTACCCCGTGTAGATCGGTAGTCGTTTTGGTCGGTCTTTCGCTCGCTCATTCGGTCCTTGATCGATGAGATCCAATCAACGAGAACGATCAAAAGGTTCATAATCACAAAATCCGCAAACATGTACCCCGAAAAATTTTCAAAAATTTATTGACAGTGTCGACATTTTTTATTGGGTGTGTAATTGTGAGCTGCTTCAGAACGGATATACATATCAAATTTTTTGGATATTCAATCTCACCTTCTTCGATTCAAGGTGAGCCACATTGTTCGAGTGTTGAATTTTGCGTTGTTCGCTAAAACGTCGAAATCAATCTATGTGATCAAATTTTATTCATTTATCATCAATCAGCATTATTATTGGCTTGTGAAAAAAAAGAGAAAAGTCTGTTAAACAAAATTTGGAAGTCGATATTCTAAAAATAGTGGAACTAATCACTCGCAATAAAATCTATAAATTTCTCTCTCTCTCTCTTGGATTTCATTCAATTTCAACTGAATTCTAATCGAGATTATATGAGTCATCATTTCGTTCGTGTTCACGTATTGATATTTTTCCCTTTTGTTCTAGAAAGCTCTGTTACGATGTCATCGGAGTACTCTTTCTGCAGTGAGGGAGGCTTTGACGAGCTTTCAAGCTCTTCTGACTCCGGCTTCGACGTTAGCTTTGAGTCTCCGAAGCACGAGTCACCCTCCGATGGCCTTTTTCCCGCTGTTAAAGAAGAAAAACGCAAGAAGTCTCGAGGAACGCGATGCAAGAGCCCGACTCAGGTGAATAAAGCAGCGTTGACAGACTTGAAACTACATTTCAGAGCTTTTGACAATCTTCGAAGACAGGAATTTTTATAGCGATACATTTTTTCGACTTTTAGGTTCTTCGTTTGAAGCGGAACCGTCGCATAAAGGCAAACGACCGAGAACGTCACCGAATGCACACTCTGAACGACGCCCTGGAGCGTCTTCGACTTGCGCTTCCGACTTTTCCGGAGGATACGAAGTTGACGAAGATCGAGACTCTACGTTTTGCGCACAATTACATATGGGCGTTATCGCAGACCTTGGGCAACTCCGACGGTGGCGAAATCACCCTGAACGTTGGTAACGTGACCGTCAGCATCGGCGAGAACGGGAACATGATCACTTCTTCGACTGGAAGCTGCGCCGTTGCGGCCCAGAAACGACTGGGTCCCGCACACTCAGCTTTTCCATACCCTCAGGAAAGATTCATGCCGGAATGGCAGGAATACGACTGTTACAGTGACCAAAGTATCAGCCCTCCGGTTCAGTATCAGCCCTGTTACGAACAACGGATCTACGGTCATCATTCTCCGCACGTTATGCCAACTCCGCATCACCACGCTATGGGACACCACAACAACATGTATCAGTGCTTGTAGAATGATTGGATCGTATTTTTTCGGTCGTGATAGTATCTTGAAAGTGGGAATATTGTCGGCAGTGTGTAAATTATATTTAGTAATTAATCATCAAGAATTCGGTCTGGAATTTTCGTGACGTTGTGTTCCGTTGAAAATAACAGATTTAAATAACGTGATATCTTGAGTAAGTTAGATTCAAATCTTTCCGCCATTTCATTTATGAGATTCGAAATAAAATGGCGGTTGTCGCCTCGTTTTGTTTTTTCCTTGGCAAATACGATTGTAAAAAGTAAGAAATTAATATTGCTAAAGATTATCGTTATCTATTTTATAAGAGAATATTATATTTTTAGCAAACTTATTGATACGATCTATAGATTGAATAAGCAACGATCACCGAAAATCTGGTTACCATTTATTATTCCATAAGTGAGGTTTTCAAGATTGTTTAAATAACTTTAATTCGCAGGATTCACGTAATACTTGTCGATTATTTATCTAATCATGTATCAAACAACGAACCTACAAAGTTTTAGTTTTTAATACGTACTAATTAAGTTCCTTTCGGATCTAGTCATTATTTTTAGTTTATCAAATAATTGTACCCCTTGATCTCATTTTGTTTTTACACTTTAAGGAATTTTATGATAATCATACGCCTCATCCAGTGCTCTTATCCCGATCGAATGATCAATTGTCCATTGAAATTCGGGAAATATATTGTACAGAATATATACTTTAACAATAAAGCCTATTTTATCTATAACTACCCAGTTGTGCCACAATTATTTCATACACCAAACTTCCTGCCTCTTTCTTGCATCACAATCCCAATCAAACCGCAAAAGTATCAATCGCACAGTTGCAGGTTTTTGAGTGGCAGTTCACGCGGAGCGGTACACTTTGCAGGAATGAATTCGCATTCAAGAATCACCAGGCACGTGCCGAGCCACGTGTCCTTTATGTAGGAATTGCGAGTAGGGCAGATGTATCACAAATTTTCAACCGAGATTGCATCTACATCGTTAATCCATGGGATTACATTTCAACTCCGTATTCTGGATGGTCCTTCAGGCAAGACAAATAGGTGCCACTTTGGAGGGTCAACAGGCATTGAGGTTTAACACAACTCTGATTAATTCGAAGCTGACTGGTTGGTGCTGTTATGAAAATGATGAAATTAATTATTTACTCCAAATTTCATATCGCAATTTAGGCGTGGCACTTTTTGGCAGCACTTTCATCGATCGCTGCGGCCAGGAACATGAATTTGAGAAAATAAGAGGAGTATTTCCATAACAAGGGAATTCTGGGCGTTCCCTTTTCATAACAAAGGGATTTGTGTTAGCAAAATAAATATGAAAGATGTGTCAGCTACTCGATCAATAATTCAAGAGGAACTGGTTGCGAAGATCTATCAAAACAGTACTCGAACGGGGTGAAAATGGAACGATAATATTTTTCACCGTTCTAGTTGCGCAAATTGTTTGTCGCCTCGCTCAAGAACTTTATTTTTCCATCCGCTCTGGGGAAGCAGAATTTGAATCTTCTCTCAAACTCGTTCGAAATCGTAAATTATTTTCTGATTGAAACCCAGTTGAACTCAATTAGGGAAACTTGTGAGAAAAAAGGTAATTGCTGAAATGTTCCCGTGATATTCGTCATGCTCAATCAATGCTTCGGACAATCTATTACTTATATCACGTATTCGCCACGCCGTTTAGAATTTGATCAGTAGCTTAGAACGTTGGGCTATTTGCAAACAACGCGCAAGCTGCGACGAATCCGTTAGCACGCTTCGTCGTTTCCCCAAATCTCACCAATAATGGTAATGGTTCAATAGAACTATTATGTCGTCGATATATTATAAGCGCGCGAAAAGCGACGGGCACCGGGGCACGGGACACGGGACCTAGACGCGACAGACGGCCAAACGCCATAAAGGTGTCCGCCCTTAGTTTTCCAATTCTAGGGGAGCTCCGTCACATTTTTCTACACGGTTCCCTATATCGGATGATCGGTAAAAAATCACTAAAATCTCCCGAAAATATCGATTCTAAAGTTCAGGAGATTTCAAGTGATTGCTAACGACTTCGTGTGATGTTAGATGATTTCGCGTAAAAAACATTGCGATCTTAGATTGCGATTGCAAGTGATTTTCAGCGATTTGGTTCGATAATTGCTTGACCTTGTGATGATTTTACGTTGATATCAATGGATTGTGGTGATTTCAGCGATTTTGAGCGATTCTAATCGATTTTACAATAGACTTTGCAAATTTTCACGATCTCGCCTGATCTAAGACCCCTTAGAAATTAAAACGATTTTGAATGAGTCACAAGTGAAAAGCGAGAGGGGCTATTGAAATCAGACAACGGGGTTGTAGAAATCAGACAGAGAATCGCTTCGGAATCGTACCAAATCCCTTAGAAATCACTGGATTTCAGAATCAGGTAACATTCTTCAAAATAACTTGGAGATCGCTGAAAATCAGCTGACATTCTTGAAAGTCACTTAGAAATAACCGGAAGTAAGTATAAATCATGAAGAATTACACATAAAATCGTATGGAAAATGAGCGAAAAAATTATGTGACGTCACAAAATCGCGGAATCATGCTTGTAGGTATTCTACAAGTTTCAGCAAAGTCCCTTAGAACTATTTGCAGAAGTGAAAAGCCCGGAAAGACGGGCTTGGGCGATTTAATTTCCAGCAAATTGATTCAATATTCGAACCATCGATCAGTCAGTGTCTCATCATTATCAGTTTCTTCATTGGTCTCTAGATTTTCATGTAAATTAGTGCAGATCAGCGACCGGGACGGCATGATTTAGTTTTGATCGACATTCGACTAAGCCGTTCTCGTCGAGTGAGCATATCGATCGCATGACAAGAGTCCATGTGCTTGTATATTAACGTGAACATGCACATGCACATGCACGTGGGTATTGTACCGGGGTGCTGGTGCGTACTATGACATACTGGTGGGTACGCGTTAGGTACGTTACTGCAGATTCTTTCACCCCATGCAGTTTCCTCCCGAATCGAAATCGAAAGGACGCGCTATGTCAGAGGGGAATTTTCCTAATTCAGGGAAATTCGAAAATTATCCGGGTCGATCGATGAGCGGATAATCAATGATTAATGACCTCCACTTCGAGCAAGATTGATTAATGGCAGCGGGATATTCATCCGTGTAGAATCGAAACGCTTCAATCAAAGTCTCGCGGACAATAAGTTTCACGGAATAACGGTAACGTGTTCATCGGTATAGACTCGGTGTGTCTACGTCAAGAAAGTTTCAAGAAAATAGAGGAAAAAAACTGATAATTTGGTTACAATGTGAGTCCGCAGCCCCATTCTGCAAAAAAGACCAACGTGATGTGGCAAAAAACAATCAAAATTGCCAAACATCTCTTGGCATCGTGTTTCAGCATCTGTTAAGACCTAAGGTTTCGTACGGGCATGGATCAGCTTTTCATTGTGAGCCGGCATTTGCAGTCTATTGTGGTAAAACCACGAACAATACAGAAAACCACGATGGGGTATCCGTCGCTTTTACTACTCAAACTTCTCCGTATAATATTCAGCCAGTACGCGATTTGTGTACTCGCAGATTTATCCCGACACGATACGTCGACTAAAATATGGAAAACCTTATTTGGTTTGTCGATTAATTTCCAAAATGCAATAAGAGCTGCATTATTCATGGTCTCTCTGACCTCGTCAAACATCGGCAGCTGGATGCATCTGCACCTACAAAATAAGCAGGTTCGGTATATCCAAGGACAGATCATACGAATACTTTTGCGGCTGCTGAGAACCCCTCAATCGAGAGCCCGTATCGAGTGAGCAAAGGGTGTAAATGAAAATAGTGAAAGACGCCGCGTGACGTCGCCATTTTTCGAGTTCATAGGACCGTTTTATAGCGCCATAAAGAACTCTCGCTGATTTCCGTGCCATTGGACTCAGAGTCTCTGCTGGAAATCGAACATTATTTCGTTCTCCCGTATCGATTGATGTAGTCAAGACCCAATATCGCTCTACCAGGGACCCAGGTCCTCGCAGACTAGGATATAAAAATTGACCTCATACGGTATCCAGGGTCCGACAATGAGACCTCGTACCTACGTAGTCGGAAACGCGACGGCCTTTGACTCGCGAGGGGACAGATGTGCGTTTGGTGAGTTTGGTGCGTTTGGTGCGACGAACTCGGGTCGGGCACGGGTGACGTTGCTCGAGAGGTTATACCCGCTGGGGCGAGGGGGGAAGGGGGCAGGTGAACCCCCGACGCGTGCCAGCCAACAAACCCCCCGCTGTGATGCCATTCAAGACTATAATTTACTTCAAGAATGAACGAGCCGAGGATCTCTCTGACTCGAATCAGTCTGCTGGAGGACGAAATTCTGAACGCCATTTCAGCTACTTATAATGAAATTAATTCATTTTTGACCCGATTTTGTGTCGCCTCAATTCGAACAGTAAAATTATTCGAATTAATGATTGTCAATAAAAATGGAAAATTCCAAATCGCTTTTCGCAGTTGTTTATTTTATTGCTGATTTTTGCCCTAATTTTTTCTTCACCTTGTACCGATAATTATTATTTATCAAATTCTATATATTATTCCTGCATCAGTAAATTTGATTATTCTAATTATAAATTTGTTTTTACACTACTCTCAGTTATTTTAATTAAATAAATTAAAAAATTTACAATTTTTATAACCTAGGCTGATAGTAGCTGGACTATTCAACGAAAAAAAAGAAACTATTATTATTTCGATCGGAAATCGAATGAGCTAAAGAAATTTGATCCAAAATCAGCCCAAGTTTGAAGAATGGTAAATTTTCAAATAAAAAATTCTCATTCAAAGATCGAGTCGCGGGTCGTTATTATTTCAAATCGCTAAGTCCCTGGCTCACCACGTATATATTATTTATAGCGGGTAGTATAGAGCGTACATAAGATTTGAGAAGGGAGGCTTACGCCGGATTACACGAGCACTAGGAGTATTTACCTTTGAACGAAAGCGCTAGGCGTTCGATGGTACAAGTTCAAATTAGGGGACTCGCCATTGCACAGTACGAACCAAATGAAAAACGGTACAAGGATTCCGTGGATAAATCCGAATGCTTATTCAACAGAGCAAATCGCCTCCTCACCCTCGCTAAATAAGCTCCAACCTGCTTTCAAAAACCAACGCGAGTGATTTTTTTCAATGTGACAGTGAAATTTGTACCGAATGGTCAGTTGATAAAAGTCCATCACCTGCGACGACGCGTAACTGAGATTGATCGGTGCAGGAGGAACGGTTCTTCTTTCAATTTCCTGACCACTACCTCACCGCACCTCTCTTCATACAGTTCCCGGTAGCCACGTATCCCATTCGGAAACTCAATATCTTCCATATTAGCTCGTCAAGGCACCGGATCGTCTCAATGAAAAGAAAGCACCCACTTTTACGGGCACGTTGCTCCGCTGAATGGAACAAGAAACATCATCGAACGGTGATTGAAAGAGAAAAACCTCCGGATGACCGCAGTATTAACGGTCAACTAGCCGTGAATCTTTTGTAGCCATTCAGACAGTAATTGTGTTCTTATTCGAAAGAATCTCAGACACGTTGGATCGAACCTCTCCAGATTTCCATATTCTACGCCCCCGCGTGTGTAATCATCGATAACTAATCAGTACCGAACGAGGATGTTGTAGAGTTGTTTGATTTTCGAAAAATCTGACACCGTGCCCACGTACCGTTTAAATATTCAATGTTATTCCAACACTTTGCACACGGTGTCCGCGTAAAGCAGTCAAGTGGTGCCTTCCCCAGTATTTCCTCCCTTTCCCCCTTGTTCCGTGCGTACTTGAGCCTAGAGCAAAACGGGGAACCCCCCACCGGTATAGGCTGGTTGTAGGCAGTAGTCAGTCACTGTACTGGCAGCTCATTAAACACCCACAGCACCCTGCGTCCCCGCACCCTGATTTAACTATTGTTTAGTGTGCGTGTGCCTGGCAGGATATCGTGTGGGTGAGCACTGCCGGGCCCGACCGGGCCGCGAGCTCCTGAACTCGTACCCTGCTCATGTGCCTCCATGAGGGAAGGGGGCCGGCTCGCGCCACGACAAGCCATCTGTCCGCATTTTCAAACTGCGAATACGACTGACAGGGGTTCGTAGGCGAAGGCGACATTCGCTGAAATCACATTTGTCGCAAACATCTGGAAAAAGTATATAAAACTTCTGTTCATTTGCGGTCCCAAAAGTGAAAATGTTGATTTTCTCATGATTCTACAACGCAAATGATTCAATCAAACAAAGATAAGACCGAGGATATATTCTTTTCTTTGGTTTTCAAATTCGAAACGATTGGATAAATGAGTAAATTTTTGAAGAGGGTCCAAATCGGCGGATGTAAAGTTGGACTTTCTGAGACGTAGGATGATTCGGATGGCAGGTCGATTGAGAACCATGTTAAGTTTGTAGTGACGTGTTCGTGCGTTGGTAGTTCGGTACAGTAGTACACCAGCTTTGGCTTTGGCTTTGATTGTGATCGAAGCAACCCCCGTCCATTCACCCCCTCATTGGCCCCCTCTTGGAACTGCACTACATTATTATTTCATAACAATGACACTAGCGCGGGGCGATAACTGTTATGTGTGCCGGGGACACGGTCCGACGAACAAGGCACGAATTAAAAGATGGATTAAAAATTTAACGAAATAACGTAGTTTAGCGGTTGTACCCCATACTTCGTGAAGTGAGTAATGCCCTGATTCGAACCCAGTGGTCAAGCGCGATCGGTTGCCGGACGGACCAAAGACCTGAAAATAGTCATTATAATCTCTCGTTTCCCGGTCATTAGGAAGTTTGACAGGCTGTCAACGGGAAATGTCAGCATGTCTAATGACACCAAAAACTCATCTTCTGTTTTGTTTAAATGACTAGGATTGATTTTTTCAGGACGGGACAAAAGCGTCTCTTTGATTTAGTGACTAAGAACTGTTGATAAACAATCATAACGGCTAAGGGACAGTTGGAGTGATTGTATGAATTACCGAGTGTCTATATTCTGCATATGGCCAAAGTTAAACAGACGTCTGCGGTATATGAGTTTTATAATTGAGTTTTTCTTCGTACCGTAACCCGAGTAGATGGACGATGGTCCGGCTAGCTGTCCAACAGTCAGTAGTCTGTTGGATCATCTGCCCACTGGCTTACGTTTTATTTGTTCATCAATGCGACAAAAAGTTAATTAAACCGCGTCTGGACAGGGCATTGCTCTCAAAAGTACACACGCAGGACAGCATATTGCACTGTGGATACTACTCTTTTTTTCAACAATAACTCTGCTACTTCAATACAAGACATGCATTCAATCCCAGGCAAAAACATCAAAGATGTTAAAAAAAGCCGCCAGGTACCCATACAAAAATCACACTTGCGTTATGAGCGAAAAGTTCCGCCAGTATCTGTCGTGGAATCAGAAAGAAGCCAAGCACCGAACGTACCCCTTCAATCTACCAGCAAGTCTACGTCGTAACGTCGGAGTTTTGTGCGAGGATATCGAAACATCATTCTAAAAGGTACTTGGCGGGCACATTCGGTTTTGTTAGCACTTTCACGTAACTCACAAGCTTTTTTTTATTCAACAGTATTCCATGTTGTTTATTCATCAATACAAGATGCATTCAGTTGAATGCTCATTGTCAGCGTGAGTGCGGAAAGCGTCCTTCTACTCCTAAGCAATTAAAGAATTGATAAGAATGAAAACAGGTTGTGACACGTATCCTTCTCCATCGTGAACGTGAATTTTCTACGATAAAATATTTTTTCACACGATTCTGGAAAGTGTTTATACCCACCGCCGATTACGCTTTGATGTTAAGAATCGGATTTTGACAGGTGGGCGTTCTTGGGCGTCGTCGGGCGTCGGACCTCCTTGGTGGTAAGGCCACACTGAAGCCCTAGCGAAGCGTGCACTGCATCACTTCACGACTGGATTGAGAGCTTGTACTTTACCGGGGAGCGGTGTCCTTTGAAACCAACCACTTTCGGGAAAGATCTGAGGAATATCTCGATGGGATTTTCGCACTTTTAACCTTCTTTGGCCCGCATCGTGTTGGCTTTATCGGATAAACCGCTCGAGTGTTTCCTCAGCATGAAAATCCTCGAATCCCCTATTTTTTTTTCACCGCTTTTTCACATGATTTGTAATTCTTACCGCATTGAAACTGTGTCTTCGTCTCTGTGCGAATACCTCGCGGTTTGAAAAAGATAGTTCAAAGCCCACCGACTCGAGAAAAGAGCTACTTCAACCACAGTTTCAAGTGCTCACTTCCTATATTGCAATGTGTTTATTTCGCGTTTGGAAAAATCTGTGCATGAGAACCCGAGCAACATGCATGCGGCGAATCGAGGACTCGCATGATCGATTTAACGATTTTTTCTTGTGAAACGGAAGTCGAGAAGAAAAGCATGAAAACCACTTCCTCCTATAAAATATTAATCCGACAATTTAGTACGGCGAGTAATTCAAACGCGCTCGTTTCGATCTGCTGCGTGAACATTTCCCAAACCGCAGACTGCAGACTGCAGCTACCCCGAACTGCGGCTTAAGGGCCGTGGCGAATTGATTCCACGGAGCCTAGGGTGCGCCTGCTTTCGGGCACGACCACCATCCGGACAATTTCAAGCTATTTAAGGTATTTAGCGGCAACCATTTGCCTCATTCACGGGAAATTGAGAATGAATTTGCTTCAGCCTGACCGGGACCATTTAGTAATTGCTTAAGGAAATACCGGACGTAATCTGGGAACCCGAGGCGTCCATGCGCTACATATCTACCCCTAAAGCTCTACGTTTAATGTAGAACTCTGAACAGAAATTCATGAGTCTGTCAATCAACTTAATCTTCAGCAATTTGTCATGTTAAAATAACTATTTCGATGTGACGATAATCATGCTTATTTCTTCTGTCTTAGAGTTTTGCTTAAGTCTATATTTTGAACTCTGAAGCCTAACTGAAGCCTACGAAGATACTAGTAAATTGTAGTTATAATAAAAAGTATATCGACGGCACTTTTTCAGAGTTGGGTCCACTGCAATTGTGTGAAAATTTTCAGAATAGCTACAAAAAATGAATTTACCGAATTTCGCGTGAGTTTGGATCCATATACGCTGAAAGAAGACATTGAACAGTTCTTACCCAAAACTGCAGGACAAGAGAAACACGTCAGGGTTTTCAGTGAATTGTACCCTTGTGAAATACACTTTTCAATACGAATATCGCAGATTTTTGTCTGCACACGTTGATTTTCACTATTTTTAGACTAGATTCATAATTATTCTATGTTTTATGGCCGAAATAAGTACGTCGTGACGTGTTTCCTGCTCTTCAATTTTCTCAGTAATCACCACAGAATACAATATGAAGTTTAATTACATTCAATTTTTGCACGTAAATCCGGCGTTAAAAAATATTCAGCAATACAAAAAAAAAATCGTTTATGTTCATACATTTGTCCAAGATTGTTGTCAACGACTCACCAAATCTGGCAACCCAACCAATTTTCATCATAGAAAAACTCTGCAAAGACGATGACTCGGTATTAATTAATTTCACGAAATTAGAGGCTAATAACTGATAAACATGATAAGTCACATGACTTTTGACGCATGTTATATCAGATTTCTGTAATTGTTTTGTGACACGGGTCGGCATCGGATGGATCTACCATCAGTAAGTAATGGCGAGGAAATGATCGAGCAGGAGTTTGTTTCTTGTTGAATTAGCGAACCGCCCTATTTGGCACGTGGCAAGCACGTGGCTGTGGCCTATGGTGTGATAAGTTGTCGCCACAGTAGGTACTTCCGCGCATCTTTATTCGCCTGACCCTTATGCATTTTTTACAAATCTATACCACCGGCACGTGCCGCATTGGGAAGGTGTAAGAATTGTATTTTTACGCAGCATTAGGCGGAGATATCGTATCGGGGTTTCACGCCTCGAGCTCCTCTGGGAATCTCGAACCTAACGACAATACCGGCTCGGTTATGCCAATGATAATATTAATGCGATCATTTGGCTGGTTGAAATATCAAAGTCGCGTGCCGACTCGAGGAGCTAAAAAACTAGAATAACCACCCGACAATTTTTAGCGCAACGACACGTGTCTCGATGAGTGCTGCATTCGTCTGTGATGCGCTGAACGCTGATTGGACCATTTTCGATTATAAACTCGACGATTTCTGTCGTTGCCGAGGTAAACCGTTCGGAAAATCGTATCTTAATCCTTTCCTCGGCCAAATAAACATCCGATGATCGCGTGGCTCACCGGAGCGTCAAATTTATGGTTTTATTCGTTGGCTCGAAACGCTCTGACGCCGTTGATGCCGTACAAGTGAAAGCCGGATAGATAACGCGGTTAGCATTTCCCACAGGCGAGATCAACTTGTTACGCCTTATCAATCTTTTCACGGTGTCATATCAGCCCGCAAGTTACACGGGCACGAGCCACGAGCCACGAATTAAGGTTGTCCGGAGGCCGCGTGCCGTGCGCCTCACGCACGTGGCTCAGGGTGATAGAGATACCCGTGAGCGGACTCACGCCTGTATCGCAGTCCACACACGTGTCTTTGAACAACTCTGGAGGCATCGATCACGACAAAGTTCACGCTGCACGCACGTGACTAGATCGAATTAAGGACGCCGGTTCACCAGGAGCGAAGGCTAATTGAGATATCATAGCCAGTTTCATGCCGAAGTGAGAAAGCTACACACAGGATTAAATCCGGAAGGATACTTTTAGCGGGCGCGTGTCAAAACCAACGTTATGCTGTGTTGGAGGTCTAATTCGAACACTGGATGTAACTGAGCAGATATAATCGCGGTGAGATAATCCACGAACAACGCGTGACTAATAATATCTTGGTTCGTACAATCACGAACGGACCTATTTCTAGACTTTTCCCCAATTTTGAAGAAATTCAGTGAGATTCATCAGCTCTTATAGAATTACTGACATTGAATATGTTTCAATAGTTTTTACTAATTAATTGAGACATTCAATAGTACAATAGTAGTTCTTTCTATGGGGGATTGGCTATGAGAAAAAATAATAATAGCCAGATAAATGATATGAAAAAAGATATTTTTTCCAACAGTCTTAATGCCCTGTTTTGATGAATGATTTTTGAACGAACAACGCTCGTAGAAATCGATGATGAATTTTTCGTCACACCTTACATGAGTTTGTATGAGGGAAACTAAAACACACAAACAAACAGACGTTCCAAAAACGAAACGAAAGGCAAAGAGTCCTGAAATTAATCCCAGCCGTAGGATATTGGCAGAAGCTTGAACGTTTCGCAAACGTTTGCACACATTCTGTTTATAGTCCCACGTGAAACGCTCTAGGCAACGTTTGTGATGCCTTTCAATTAGGACACGTGGTTTTGTAGCTTTGCTCACAGAGTTTGTCTTTCGGCCGAACAAACTCTATATGCGGCTAGGTATATAGTTTTTTACTTCCGCCCGAGGTAACTTCCTCGAGTACCCGGTCTACGTGCACAACGAATGCAGCCCACGTTCCGTGAACACTTCCGGTTAAACCTGCGCGTCACTTGCACCGTTAACCACACGGCTAGGCTGTGTTTGTGGCGAGATAGAAATTTATAAAAATTATTGAAGACAATTAACAGACTAAGTTATCGTGGATTTAGTATCTAGATAATCGAAACTGTGTGCTTTTCAAGGATTGGGGATAGAAAAGGAGGAGAAATATGCCCTTAGTTTTACGCCGTTGAACTCAAATGGACTGTATAGTACTCCCATCGGACTTTTCAATGAGAAGCAATCTTCAATCATTTGCGAGTACTTAGTGTTTGATAAAAACCCGCAAAAGAAAAAAAGACCCTCTCCTCTCAGTAAGGCAAGCTCGTGGAAGAGATTATGGGGTGGGGCGAATCTGATGAAGATAACGGATCTGTGTTCTACTGACTGTTTCTACTCGATGGGGGAAGTTCAGTCCAGGAAATCAATAACGAACATCAATGAAGAGTAACGCGATGTTCCAATGGAACAAATGTACGATTCGGATTCTCCATTTCCTACCGATTCTTCGTATCCGATAAATTTCACCCTGTAACTGTCGAACGAAATAAATGGTTTCCACCTTTTCAACGATATCTCAATCCCAGTCGATTCTAGATGAAAAATGATCTAGATCCAATTTGGAGCTCGTGAAATTCTCTACAAAAAAGGTTCAGACAGTTTTTTACGTGGAATTCACCGTTAGAAGAATATACAGGCATAAAATTCGCCATCATCGATGAGTGTTGGAAAGTTGAATTTCACCAGTCTCCAAAATCGAATTCAAGTCTTCGTTTGATTGTAGTTAGTCTTGACTAAAAATGATCATCAAAATATTTCCTAATAGTTATTCTTTGAATTGTAACAACTGAACGATTATGATGTTTAATTAACCGGAATTGAGACAATTGGTAACAAAAGTACCGAAAGCTTGGTTCCATTTAAAATGTAGTGAAGATCTCGTTTGGTTTGTAAATACGGCACGTGGTTGCGGGTTGGCCAGGTGAGCCAATCCAACCGAATAACGCTTTTTGACGTTAACGCCAGTCCTCTTATGTATGCTACACTAAATGCAGTGGGTAACAATGGTACGATCATAATCTCGAGCATTAGTCCCTGGTTACAGCCACATTACTATTATGTTGGTGCTTCACCTATCAATCCATTGTTTCACTTATCAGATTTCAAAATAGAACCCTCCGCTACGGTAACGGACCCAGAGGATGTAGCGATCGATGATGAAAGATACAGCGTATGTGGCACAGAGAACAAATCCATAGTCCAGTGCGGTGAAAATATCCTGACTGAATAAAATGAATAAAATGGTCGGAGAAGAAGGAGGGGTCGAGCAGTAGTTATTAAATTTCTACCAATTTATGATTCGAGCAGTTTTTACAGGACCCTTACTACAATTTGGCTCCTTTGTTCACAGCTTACTTAGATCTATATCCTCCAGGGACCACGAGCTCGATCCTATATTCAAAGAATTCCCTCAGGATCGCTGGATTATCTCTTTAGGCTCTGGTACTAAGGACTACCATCTAAGGGTCGTGTTTTCTCTTCGATTATTCATAGCAATGCTTTTTGAAAACCAAATACAAGAACCCGGATATTGATTACAGGATATTGAACGTTGATTGTCTTCAACAGAAAAGACAACGTGACGAGGTTCAAGTAATGTTCATTGTTTTAGGGTTCACTAAAATAATCGTTCGCAGTGTATACAGTGTATGGAAAGAATATCGCAGATGTCTATCGAACAGGGTACATGGCACTTGAGAATAAAGTGGTTGTCGACAAAAGGCCCGGTGGCCCTACAAGTAAAACAGTTGCCGATAAAATAATAGTTGAAAAAAACCGTCCACGCGCTACTGGTTTTCTATGAAAGGAGAATAATGCAAGCCCATGGATGCTGGATGGACTGGGGGTGATGCGTCTAGGAAGATAAGGACTTGATCGATGAATAAATGAACCTATACGTATATGAAAATAAGTGGACACGGTCCGCGAGCCCACTAGAGGTCATTGGCTCACAATAAATTTGTTTAAACCTTTCAAAACCCGGGACAAATGACTCTTGCCAAATGTCTGTTTCAGGTACGTGTACCCATACTAGCCGCTTAATCATCCAGGTGGAATGTTTACCCTGTAACTCAAGGAGGAAAACCAGATTTGGACTCGGAGGGATACCGGCTGGTTCGGCTCTTCAAATTTATTGCCATCCTAAAGGATAACACGTTATAAACGTGTGCACGAAAATTAATTTATGGCCAGATAAAGTGAGGCAACATTTCACTTCAGGGGAAGAAAAAATTCTGTTACTGAAAATACAAGGGTAAAAATGCAGTCAGTCAAACAAATTTTAGTAATTTACCGTGAATGACCTAGAATAGGGAATTTTCAATGTCACTTCCCGATGGGGGTTTGCTTATTTTGGGTATCGTCTATCCCATGAGGAATTTTCAAACTTTAAATCGTCTCTCCAGGGTGCCAAAATTATCCCGAATCCTGGATTCTCCCCTAACGATAAAATTGCCGGTTTTATCCCAAAAATGTAATACTGTATTTGCCACGTGTATGCGTGTAGGTGAAATTCGGGGCTGTGTGCGTCCCTTGCATCGGCTCAAGGGACGCACCCTTCCAATGACAGTTTTACTGTCTGGATTTTTTTCAATTTTTCTTTTTTGCTAACTAAGGGTACCTGCCCCGACTGTACTGTGTCCCCCAAAACGTCTTTCCGGACGAACGCGCTCGGAGAATGGATACTGTGCACAAGAGAACATGCATGTAATCTCATCTAAGATTATAGGCCCGGGTGAAAATAGTTGATAAATACTTTCTGATACCTACAGCCGCGTCGAATTGAAACTATTAAATGCGACCATGGTTACTACACTCCCATAAAATCCCATTGCAAATTAATTGGGTTCAATTATTGCCAGGTTTTTCAGGCAACGCCTGATAAACGCAGCCGCACTTGCATCGATGCATCAAATTAGGCTTCTGCTGGCGCTGATTATTGCAACCGAGAAGAGCTTCGGGAAATCAGAGAATTTGCGTATTTAAAATGAATGACGTCACCTTTGGTTCAAATAATCGACAGATTGGGACGAAAGTGTTCATCAATCATTTGATGAGAAGCGATGAGAAAAGCGGGGTGTGAAAATCCCCGTTAAGCTTGTTGACAAAACATCTCTTACGATACGAACTTTTTGTGATTTTTTTTTTCTGTAAAAAAACTGTTTTCAGGGAAGTGATTTTTTCGGACAGCTGTAAGAAGTGGAGCGAAACTAACGTCAGAGATTAGAATCAAAGTCCTGGAAGAGTGCGTTAAGTTATGCTAATTAAATTGAATATTAATCAGGTGTTTGTCGCCTGAGAATTAATAGCACTTTACTCCTTCATTACGACACAATGCCAATTACATATTGACCTAAAATAGCACAGGGTTCATTGATTAAATCCGTGTAACTAACCCAGAAACCCACTTCCCTTATCCTTCTCATGTTTAATCCTGGAGCTTGCGATAATTACTGGGTTTTTTTTTCACCATCGTGACACAGTGTTTAAAGACTGGAATAAACATGACACGCTTTCGAGGTGCTAAGGGTAATAAAATTCGAAATTGTCCATCGAGGACACTTTGAAAGCCGTCATGGTTTTAGAGGATTACACAACGATTACAAGGCTTAAATTTAAACTCCCGGCGTAGCAAAGTAACCCTTTGTGGGCAAGTCTATGGTTTCACAATCAGTCACCCATGCTGTGACACAGTGAAGGGGTAGGTCCCACCCGTTCCAAAAAGCGGATTACTCCTTTTTGATTTTACACTATCGATCCTGACGCCACCAGTTCTTCATGATTGATGGGCAGTAGGTATCAACGATTTCTATATTTCAGTTTGAACAGGAGTCAGCGTTTGTACCCCTCTTGCAAATACGCGGTTTCACGCGATTCATCCCCTTTTTTGCTCATACAATATCGCGCAGTCACCGCTCACTCAGACTCCCGAGGACCCTCAAAGACGCCTGATCCCCCGATAGATCGAAGACTCCAGATCTGTGGCCGTTATGTGATTACAGATGACCCAAATTTTCGGCTCACCGTTACAACAATTACTCTCAAACCTCAATTCTAAACGCCTAAATGGTCCGAAGTGAGTTCGAGCATAAATTTTTGATGGGTGTAACAATTAGGCGAAAATTCTGAGGGTCTAGGTTCTTATTGATACGGCAACAAAAACGTCCACGATCGGTAAAGGAAGGGTGAAATTGATTAGACCAATCTCTACCAAGTCACTAAAGCCAATCGGACCGGGCTCTAGGTCCTCAAATCACGACGTAGAGCTAGCTATAGAATAACGGTTTCTTCACCTAGTATTTCACCACGATATACGTACTTAGAATCGTAAAACGAGACAGGAGGGAGAGAGAGAGAGCAAAGAGGCTTCCACGGCGATCGTAACGAGGCCTGTTTGCTGGGCCCAACGTATAGCTGATCGCAAGACCCCTAGATTTTTTTATACGAATGATGATGTATGGCTGTTGGCTGGGTGCTAGGGGCTCGGTAAAGGGTTCCATTGTCGTGCCTTCGAACCCCCAGCCCCGGCCACCCTTAGGCCGGTGCCAAGGGGAGCCCCTCTTCGATAGGGGGGAGGTGAAATATTGCAGCCGCGTACTTTCATGTGTGTGTAATGAACGTACCGTATACTGTTAATTTTATGCCCTATTTTTCAGACCCCAAATTCTGTAAACGATTATTGTTCTTCGATGGACCAGTTTCGAAACGAAACATACGCGTCAAGTGCGTCTCGTGCGGAGTAGAAATTTTCCTCGAGCTTTCATCACGACCACTGATTGTGTTCGCCCCTTTTCTGATCAGAAGTGAGCTCTACGACTTTTCTGAATGGCGCGAGAAGAAGCGACGAAATTGGATCGCGGTATCGTATCAAACAAGCCCTGAATCGGCGAAGGGACCAAAAAAAGAGAAAATAAAAAAACTATCCTCAATTAAGGTGAAGCTTGAAATCGGACACCGCGCGAGCTCCATATGCAAATCCGATCGGACATGGTTTTAGAAATTTGCTTCGGCCCTTCTCTAGTCCCAACAATGCGTGACTCTGGCAACAATGGGAAATAATAAACCGTGATAAATAGCTGCGCAAATACACAACAATCGAGGTAGCTCTAGCTCCAGGTGGGCGATTCAAATTCTTGAATAAATACACGGGGCAAATAGTAGCAGGCATCCACGAATGGTTGAGCCTATACTTTCGGCACGAGCCCCGCGATATTCCGATTATTAATTATTTTTTATTCTTGTTTGCATATTTACCAAGCCTTATAATTTGTCAAGCGATGATTTATTGACTGAAACGCAAACACCGCAAGGTTCAAATCGATTTTCATTCCCGACCCCGCATCTCCGTCTCGCCAGACGCGCAACTATTTCTCAAAAATCATCAAATCTCTGCTCCACACGACGAAGCGGTGGCAATAGGAAGTGGTCCGCCGGGACAGATTGAGGGGTGTACGAAAATAAATCAGTCTTTTGTTTTACAGCCCTAAAACGGCCGTTGGGGATTTGGCCCGAAGTGACGTCTATTCATTAGAAACTCAGACCGTTGACAATGTACTCTTGTGTACCTTCTCCTCATCCAGACCCCATCCTGACGCGCAACTTCGCTGCCAAATCGAGAAGATTAAAAACTCGGTGATGATATCGCGAGAAAAGTATTCGACCGACGGCTTTTGGGAATTTCTAATCGGGAATCGAGCACTCGTATCAGACGGTGAAGTGATTTACCAATTTATTTCAAGTCCCTTGCAGGGAATAGCCGGTGATTATATCATCGACACCAGGACACCCTACGCCGAAGAAATCCTTGGGGATGATAGAAGACATTAATCCAAATAACTTCCACCAGGTCGCACAGACAGCTTAACCCTTTTAATCAACGTGATGTCAACGTGATTACACCTCACACTGCCTTCGATCAGTCAATGTGTCGTTAATTCATAAAAGAAGCTGGTCAGCTGTGCACTGAGACAAGCGAATAGATTTGTTCAAATTCCAGCTGATAACAAACAATGTCGATTGGCCAATTGCTTGTCACCGAGACACATCAAGTTTGGACAAACAATGTGATCACCACAAATGCCATTGTGGAGGACCGATTGTACCGAGTCCAAGAATCTTTGATCTTTGACTTCTGAACGAAGATATGCTCGTTGCTCCGATTCAGTCGCTTCCCAACTACCGGCCACTCAACTTTCTCGCGGTTGTGATAATGAATCGGGAACACTGAATCATAAAACACTCGAGCTATCTTTGGCTCGAACGTATCATTAGAAGATCAAATTGTGCGAATAAAAAAAAACGCCCAAAAGTTTATAAACTGGAAGTATAAATACCTCCAGACGCGAACAAAGACACGCGAAAAGGTGGTATCGTATGTCAAAGGTTACCTTTCCTGGAATATACCTGCTGGCAGGGTTCGGGATAGTTTTATAGCCAAATCAGGTTTAGCAGTCGAAAAATTCCTTCCATTCGGTTGGCCAGCCATCGAGATCAACTTAGTTGGAACTCGCAGTACCGGAGGACTCGCACACACGGAGGTCCGATTTCTGAGATTACCGCGACCCCAAAAAAATCGGTGGTACCGGAAAAATCGAGTGACTGTGGGTCTCGTTTCCCATCGAAGGATACGAAAGCTCATGAGCCGTCGTAGCTGAAGAACACGGGGAAAGGTAACCGACGGAATCGCGCCAGCGCGGGTCGATAGACGACCAGGTTGCCTGGCGACAGCAGCCGCCGCTTCGTACCGAAGGAGATGACTGACTTTGGAGTCTGCAGACAGAACTTGGTCAGCCTCCGCGACGTCAGCAGGGTCGCAGGACTTCTCCTCGAGGAAGACATCGCCGATTGGTGAGAGTTTATCTTTTCCTATTCTGCGAGTTTGAACAGCGTAAAAAATTTCGATCACTCTCTTTTGGTCCCAATTGATGATTTCACCGAACGTCTAACGAGCTGGTTAAAATCTGAAGCCATAGATCAAGAGTCCGAGCGCGTCAAACCGAATTATGAGCTTTAATCAGTACGGCGAATCCTTAAGTACAGTGATTAGTTCAATTGAAACATAACGATCCCGAGTATCTCCGTACCAGCCAAAAGAATAAGAACAACAGACGCCGGTCTATTCCCGGTTGTAAACTAGTCTGTGAGCTGAAATAAATCTTATCTAGCATCAAGTTACATCTCTCGTTCCTTTATTGGTGCGTTTCATTCGTCCGTTCATTCGCTGGGGCAGAGAGTCCAGTTTGTTCGAGCACATATATCTCCGCTCGGCCGGTCTGCCGGAAGCGAGTTTCTAGTCTGCAGTCGCCTGTCAGATACCGTCAACGACAGTCATTGCTCATTACCTCCGAACCATCGCGCTTTCGTTCGGATGACAGTGATTATAATCGCGCGACCCAATCACCGCCGTTGATCGGTAAGAGTGAAACACAATGAAATACTTTTGGAAGAATTGTGAACGTTTCGTCATTTGAAGCATAATTCTGCACGAATCTACCATCATTCATCGCTCGTTCAATCACCATACATCAAAGCATCGCGTTTCTTCGCTAATCAGCTGAAGTAAGCACCTCCAACGTTTCCTATCATCTTAGAATTCTGCTTACCGAACCTGGTCCGATGTCTCATATCGTGAGAATCTGCACAGTAAAAGAAAAACGAGCATCACATGTTTTCAATTAGTGGAGAAAAATCGTTAACCGATTGAAAAGAATAGACGTGACAGAACCGGACTAATGATGTCTGGTCGGAGCAGCACGTGCGGCGAAACATTAAGCCTCTTCCAGTCAGATTGTCCATTGATTGGTCAATTGGGTCATGGATTAATAATAACCCGGTTTCAGATATTCGGAACACGGAAGATGAGACTTTGGAGCAAAGTCGCCGATCTGCAGCATCGAACGAACGGCGTCAGCGACGGTTCTTCCAGCAACAATGACAATAAATCTTGGAAGTATTCGCTTTCCGAGATGTTGCCTAGTGACGAGGCATTCGAGAATGTCTGCGGTTTCCGTCTCAGCGATTTGACAACATACGACAAATTTGTTGCCCTCATGTACCGTCCGACTGATCCAGCCTCCCTCGGAGTGGCACGCGCACTTTTTGGTGAGTTGCTTTGGCGGTTTGACGACGTTGTTATCAGGATAAGAAATTTGCGGGGATTTTGCGAGGTCTGTGACTTGAGATTCAGGACTTTTGTGCTCTATGCGGTTCACGGCCCTCGGGAGTCTGGCCAGCTTTCAAACGAGTATCCGATCACGATCGTAAAAATTAATGTCGATCTTGGTCGGACAAAACTACTACCCGATCCGATGGAGGCAGCCGCTTAACGCGCGTTCTATGATACGAGTAATATTTATTGATTATAGCCTTTCGAGAAGTGGTTCTTCAGGACATAGCAAAGAAGGACAAAAAATGGCCCAAATGATAGTGCGCTCTCTCAAATGATAGTCTCGAATTATACTTCGAACTCAATTAAAACCCTGATAATGGGGCCGGTAATTTGACCCATCTCAATGAACTAGCCAAATCCTCGAATTTCCAAATCCAACGTGTCTCGATGTGCTAAAAATCAGAAGATGAATGAATAATGGCAAAATCATTCGAATTTTATATACATTGAAAGAATACTGCACCGATTAATTGGGCAAATCTGATCGATTGATTTCCAAATGATTTCGGAATTTATTGATCCGTTCTTCGGGACAAAATTGATACAGATCTGGTTATACGATTTTGGGATACCGTCGATCAAAAAATAGATCGGTAAATGGGGTCAGAGGCGATTATCAGTCTCAGAACATGGAGAGGGGTTCAAAACATGTATCCAATGTCAGTTTCATGGTTCGGTTAGCATCGTTGGATACGTGCATTTCAATTGCGTAGAGAAATTAAGATCCCCAAGCGTCTGACAATAATTTCAATTGGATCAACGCCCGTATAATTTTTGTCTCCTTAACTTGTCCTTCGTCTTCATATCTGCCTCCACGGTTTCAAACATAGCCAGCTCGAATTACGCCCGCAGTGGCACGTGCACATTCAGTTGAATACATACCTATATCACCAACATCAGATAACTACCTAGCTAGACTGTGTCTGTAAAATATCTGACCAATCAATTATGCTCAACATTCTCCATATACGTGTGCAACATGTAGGCGTTTTGCTAATTCAAATACATGCTCTGTATGTTCGATACATCGGCGGAAAGACGTTTGCAAAATCCTAATACACTACAAAGTTGAAAATTTTTGTCAATTTTAACATATTTTCCGTTTCCCAGAAAGTTCACAGAAATATTCCTGTTGATTTGACAGATTCCATGAATGTCGATAACACAAAATTCAAGTGTTTAATTTTAATCATTTAAAAAAGACATCTACGTCATTTGAACATTGAAAAAACATTATCAGTATTGACAACAAAAGCAGTGACAGGGCAAAAAAGTCCACAGGTACATAGATTGTGATCCGCCACCCACAGTAGATTCAGAGCCGCCTCTTCTTTCCAGTGCAGACTAAACAAACTGCGGTTCGACAATAACGCTTTGTCTACTGTCTTTAGGGCATACTCGGTAGTAGACATCGTGATAAACGTATCATGTGTGTGCCTAGTTCATGCAGTGCCCAAAACCAATATGCCCAATAAAAATAAGTCCGACAAGTCACGGAGGCTAATAAAATACGAAGACTAGTGACGTCAAGGATACAGGAGCCATCTTCTTTTTTGATGAACTAATATCATAATATTTCCCGATCATTTTCCAGGTCTATGCATGATGATCGACATCGTGGAGGAACGGGGTTTTTCCGACATTGATCTCAAATGGGGTGATCCAACCGTTTGCCACTTTCCTCTGATCCACGGAATGAAACCACCTCGTTTACCCTGGACCATCGCGTTGTTCACCCTGATGTGGATCGGTGCCGGAGGCATCATGATCGGCTTCAGCTTCAAACTAGCGTGCAGCTGTTTCCTCCTGCCGTACTGGTACTTTTTCATACTGGACAAAATGAACTGGAACAATCACAGCTACTTGTACGGCGTCGTCACTATCCTCTTTTGGGGCACTGGGGCTAGCAAATACTTGTAAGTTTGACCTTGACTCAAATCTTCTTATCATCACCGTCAAATTTTACTTTGCGTTTCAGTTCTGTGGACGCAAAATTGTCCAAGGTGAAAAACGAGAGCGTACCTCTCTGGAACTACTTCATTCTGAAGTTTCAATTCTTCGCCTTGTACTTCTTGGCCGGGTTGAAAAAATCGAGTCAAGAATGGCTGGATGGCTACGCCATGATGAACCTCTCCAGACACTGGGTCTTCGATCCGTTCAAGTGAGTGCACAAGATGCACAAAAATTTGAGAGCTAAAAATCACCACATTGTGTCACTTTTCTTCAGGCTAATCCTGACCACTGATCAAATCGACTTCCTCATCGTCCACTGGTTCGCATTCATCTTCGATTTGACAGTTGGATTTTGGATGCTCTTTGACAAAACGCGATTACCCGCGATGATATTTTGTACCAGCTTTCATCTGATGAACACGCGACTTTTCAACATCGGTAAGACCGTTTGGTATCCAAAAACGACTATTTTTTTTACACTATAATCCATCTTTCATTCTATCTAGGAATGTTTCCCTACGTCTGTCTGGCGACGATGCCTCTATTCTGCCACGTCGATTGGCCCAGGAAGATCAGTGCTTCGTTACTGTGTCGATTCAGCTGTGATCAGTCGGACAAGCTCAATGATCAGTGTGATAACGGAATATCGAGCGACATCCGGTCCAAAACTGCTGAATCGACAGCCAAAGAAGCTGAGAGGTTCAAAGAACCCCCTGAGAAATTAGTCTCGCAGTCTGAAGGTGACAAGCACGGTCCAAATGGTAAAATTTCTTCCAGTACTGAGATCGGAAATGGTTCAACTGAACGGAAATATGATGAAGGCAATTTTGAGGCAGTGGAACAGAAGAATCATTCTGCTGCTAGAGAAGAAATTAGTTCGAGTGATCTCAATGGGGGGGTGATGGAAAAACGAGTTAAGAAACGGAGGAGAAAACCATCGAATCGAAGCAGAAAACAGAAAGCTGTGGTTGCACTTCTGCTTTTCCACGTTTTCATGCAGTTCTTCTTGCCCTACTCGCATTTTATCACCAAGGTATTTCGATACCTCTGAAATCGTAAGGATAACAACCTCTGGATTTTCGCAATTCGCAAAATAACTCGTTGGATTATTTGTTTTTTGGCAGGGATACAATAATTGGGTGCCGGGCTTGTACGGTTATTCCTGGGACATGATGGTCCACTCCTGGGACACAATTCTAGTAGTGATAAAGATTCACGACAACGTCCACAACGAAGATCATTATTTAGACCCTCAGGCATGGGTTCAGGGCGATCGGTGGTCCAAGCACGGTGACATGGTCAGACAATACGCCCACTGCTTGAAGGTGTGACTAGAGTTCTGGAATTTCATAATTCAAATTTTCTGTTTCAAGAACATGGCATAATAACATTGTATGTGAAAAACTCCGACCTGTAGGAAAATCTGATGAGTGAAAGGCAAAAGGCTCTGGCAAAGGGACGAAAACCGAACGATCCGGAGCACTGGGCGAGGCTATCAACCAACTTGAGCATTTACATAGACGTATGGTGTTCTCTGAACGGTCGTTTTCTTCAGAGGTTATTCAACCCCAAAGTGGATCTACTGACGGCCGACTGGCACCCCTTAGAACCAGTGTCGTATCTGATGCCACTAATGACGCAATTCAGCTCGTATCGGTAGGTTCGATTGATCAGGATGAGGTCTGCAAACTTCATGGTTCCTCCTCAGGATGATCAGAGGTTCAAGGTCATCCAATTACAGTTGCAAATTGTAAGTTTGCTCACGCGAGTTTATCGTTTGTTATTTTTTTAATCGCAGGAATAAACTGGAAGAGATTCAGAGCGACGTGTACACGTGGTCGAACTACACGGACGTACTCTTCGTGGCAGACTACCCTGACATGCAGCTGGAGAACTACATCGATAAAGACTTGTCGAATGTCACCTTGTCCGTTCTGGAGGGTCAGGTGATATACGTGGAGGATGGCTGGCAGCGAGGCGTCACGATATCGAAAGGAAATTCCCTGGAAGTGAATCCTGGAACATTTCACAACATTCATACTATAAGTTCGCATCCAGCGTGCCTGATGTACACGTTCACTAACGGAACGAGGCAAAGGCTGGAATTGGAAGGGTGAGCTTCCCTAATTTAGAGGAAATTTTGATGAGAAGCGACGCTAATCACGATGTATCATTTTCTTCAGTATAACAGAAGCACCTGGAAAGACAAAAGATGCCTTTCCAATACTCAAGGAGATAAAGTACAAACTCAAAGCCTGGAGACGAACCCTTGGGCATATCGCCGATGCATTTTTCTACCTGGTCTACGACGTGCCGATGCTACGTCGTTTACATATTAATTAATTTCACGTGCCCACGCGTGTTCAACAGTTGGTTGTATTAATTTTACCCGAAGACGGTAACTTCCATCGGAACGTCTCGTCGACGAGTCCCGTGGAGCTCCAAAATACGCCTGTGAGCAGGCAACTCGGTCGACAATGGGAGGAGAAAGAATTCGATTAGTCCAGCACGAATCAGTGTCTGTCATTCCGGTTGCCTATGCTCAGGAGTTTCTATGGGGCTCATCGATGAAGGGAACTGATAAACGAATAAACGATTGAATTTGTCGATCGGGACAATACATAAACGAAGAGTGTTTTTTATTTTGTTGTCTTTTAAGAATGTTACGATTGAATTTCAATATTATTAAGCTGGAAGGAATGAACGCGATCCTTGTACTACTTAAATAACGATGGTAACTTTTTAATTTGTGATATTTCTTCCATGAGGATTGGTACATGGGCCGAATCCGGAATAAGTGAATTTCAGAGTCCTGCACATCTGATATATCATTATAATACAGTTGTCAAAATGAGGACCAACATAATTAAAAACCACGTGTGCGAAGAGTTCGATATTTCATAATATTTCAACTCACGTACATTAACCGTTTTAAAAACCGTAATTGGGAAAGCACTTTGTTTTTTGTTGAAAAATAATATAAAAAATTTAATGAAAGCTGAGTACGAATGCAAAGTATATTATAGTTTTTGCATTTTTGCAATTTAATTTCCTTGAAACAAACGCACAAAGTTTTCAAGGAAGTACATACGAGGCATAAGTGATAAGAATAATGACCTTGACAGAAAATATATTTTATATAACCTGTACATGTAATATAAAAATCATAGTAAATAAAGTATTTGAATGTAACGGCGATCCTCGACATTGAAGGTACCAGAAATTCATGAATAGGATATCACAGATTACCTCAATGTGTCTAGGTCACATTTTTTTCCAATGCAATGAATTAATCATGTATCAAAGCATGAGGTTATTCTGATTAACAATTGATCGGGTTCATTCGCCTTTGATACAGACGCGTGTTCCGTCGCCCACGCAACGACTCAGCAAGCGCTCACACTGATTGTCAAATCGGACGCGAGCTTGGCGCCGTTTCGTTATCGCGGTCGTTGCTCAATTTCGAGAGCAACGCGGCAGTACCGCGATAATATCCGTCGCGGCAACATATAGGTATATCAAGTCTGGATAATTCTCAACAAGTGCCATGAAAGAAGTCCCAACATTGATACTTCGAATATCTGTTCATTTCAACGGTAACATTTCACAAAATAATTATAGCTTCGTCAGTTCGGTCTGGCGATTCGCTAGCAAGTGCAATCCGTTAATCGATCTGAACCACGTGCTTCGATAACAAGCTAAAAAAGAAATTAAAATTGCGGAACATCATGCGAGAAAATCGTTCAGTATTCACGACTGCCGAGTTTCATCTAGTTCAACAAAATTGTGCCGTAATTCACTCCAGAAGTTATGAGTAGTTAATTAGAAGCCATAATCTGTGGACTGTTGTTCTACACCACAGCGTATAAAGTCAATAGCTACGTCGTTATCGATCTTCATTCATTGTCAGTCGACTACGCATTGTTATGGAATCGCGTCTTCAATCTGCATTAGCATATTCGTCAAGAACTTATACAGTTCGAATTCCTGTGGAGTGAAAACACTCGGTAAGCATTCGATTTACGGCCAATTTCACTTTTCCCATAGAGTTTGCACTTTGGAACACCAGTTATTATTTCAGCCAACGTTATTGTGCGCGGAGACAATGTCCTACACAATCGATGGTATTTCCGCTACTTCTTGCAATCCTTAAATACTTAATTAAACTGTTCCTGACCTTTGTTGAAACCTCCGAATTACCGTCTGCGTTGTTACCAACATGTCATGTGTGTTTTATGGTTGGCTGAATCCTTTTTTTTTTCAAAATTGTCCTGAAGAGAAACCTATATGTCCATTCATTACCGAGGTTGTCTACCACCTCGTCATGTTTTTGCACATAATCATATTTCTTCTCACGATATAATTTCGAATCGGCTCATCACGTCGCTAAGACTGTGCTAAATGAAGCTCGTGCTTAATAAAGCGGTGTAGATTAATCTGAGTGAAGTATTGTTCGAGGCGAATCCAGTTTGAGGTACATCGGACTTCCCACCAGAAGCTAGATATACTACTTGATATCTTTATCGTATATTGTATATGAATATTGAATGAGTAATTTCTGGAGAATCGACTTCGACAGCGATTCTACTTGTGACATTCCTCATATTGAATTTTTCGCAAGGTTTTTATCTTCGTCATTGATCAGCTGAAACAACACATTGGCGGTAGTTGGGGCCACCTAATAGCAACGGCCGAGAGACGAGATATTGTTATCGGACAAACACCGTAAGCGCGTTTGACACGTAACGAATTAGTAGAGTGGTAGGTCGAGTATTCATTCTGACTCTGAATTTCCACACACGCAAAGTATCTGCAGATGTATCTGTATCATAGAATGAGAGGGGATAGTGGGCAAGGCTGTTTATGAAAGAAACTCTCAACCTTAGTCGGCAAACAGCTGCCTCAAAGTACAGACAGGCGACTATAAAGTTTTGGAAAGAGTCCGCTCGATCTTGTCTAGCTTTAAAATGGGAACTGTACGACTGTAGAGGATGATAGTTTCAATTCATTCGCATTCTCACAGTACTCTATTGTCCCCGAAGAAGGTAAGAGGAACAAAACATACCTGGACTTTTATCCAAAATCGTGGACATTTCTTATCACGATTTATCATTAGTAAGACATTTAACAAAGTAGCATATTAAACCTCCTCAATTTGGTAAATTGGGATTCGATTAGTAGACTTTCCAAACCACGAGGTCGTCGTATGAATATAAAATTGCGAAGATATTTAACATAGCGGAATATTCAAACCTCTTCACTTTGATAAATTGGGCTACGTTTCGTAGTCCTCACCGAAACACTCAATCAACGGCTTAATGACACCTAATACATCGATGATTATTGGAGTTTGCCCACGTCAATACACATATTTTTGGTGCATATAGCTTATCAGATACTGAACAAAAGTTATCATCGAGCGCAACTCGAAAAAATTGACAGTTTCTGAGGTCCAAGAGTAACGTAAGGTGCGTTTAAATTTCGAAACTGTACAACGGTACTGAAGTGAGAAATCAATCATTAGTGGAACTCATGGATGTATATTGAAAGCCATTCATTCTTCAAGTGTTGGCTCACGGAACATTTCACAGCATAGCACGTGAAAGGCAATTTTCAGAAAATTTTATCTTGGTATTTTTTCAAATTTGTCATTCAACTGCACCCCGAAATAAAATAGATGTTGAAAATTAATATTCTGCAGGTGGTGATCGATTTATCAAATCGTTTGAAATACACGAATACAGCATCGAGCTGTTAAGAAAATTTATTTTCTCAAGATTATATTTTTATATTGAACCCTTACATACTCTAGATTTATATATTCAGGTGACTACTCTTTAAATTTTATTCATTCGACCTACGATCGGCCTTTTCGACAGAGTAGCCTCAGGGTATCGTGATCACTCAATCCGGGCCTGATGCTAGTCCAATGAATGTCGATTCACCAGTCGCGTTTATCTTGTTTATCTTCATAGTCGTGGAACAAACTGACTAAGGCTCAAATTTCACACACCAAATACAAATTCCCAGAAGCCTCAACGTCTCACGATATATTCATCTGATTATTGTTCAAGATTGAGACGACCTTGCACTTTGCTTTTTATACTGTTAAGTTCATCTGTCATATGAAAGAATATTTGGTATGGAAAAAATAGTATTGGAACTATATAGCGATGATCGTTGAAACTGTATTGCAGATAATTCGTGATGGCCGTTGAAGTGGGAAGAGAAAAAGAACTGGACCAAAAAGATGAGTTAGAAATCGCACTCAGCCAGCTCGGCAAGGGGTCGAAGCTTCTATGGCTTGTTTTTACACTTACTGCAACACCCACGTTGTTCAACGGTCTCCACGCAACATCATACGTTTTTTTAGCCGAGGTACAGTCACCACGAAAAGCGATGGCGGAAGGACGGTGTGAAGTGTACGCGTTTAATGCTTGGAACATCCGAGCATGCACGAAAGAAGTTGGCGATGAAACGATCGAGCTTGGCTTATCGGTTTGATTGCAACATTCTATCCACAGGTGCCTACACACTGGTGCTCGGTCCCCGAATTGAATGCTGCTAATTGGACCGATTCACAGATCAGAAACATCTCTTCGGCATCTTCGTGCACTCGATATTCATACGATTATTATCTCCTCGCCAATCTCAGCTTCCAAGATGCCCTCGAGTATGTCACAGTGAGCGAAAACCCTGGGACCGAAAAGTGCACTGGCTTCAGCTACGCCGATGACATTTCTGGAACGTCAATCGTCGTTGAGGTGAAGCCAAAATTCGCCAATTTGCTCGTCAATTGCTCTACCAACGGTTCACTACATCATCACTGTCTTTGTTTTATTTCAGTGGGACTTGGTGTGCGATAGAATCGCGCTCCGAAGCAGTGTGCAGATGGCTTTGTCCTTGGGAAAATTTTTAGGTGCAAGTACATTCGGTATAATTGCTGACAAATTCGGCAGACGTGTGAGCTACATCATCGGCGTTTTGTTATTGATCGTTTGCGGTCCCGCGAGCGCAATAGCTCCTTGGTATTGGCTCTTCATGATACTCCGAGGATTGATTGGAGTCAGTAATTCAGCAATTTATCATTCCTCTTTCACGATTCGTAAGTTGTATAACGTTCGGACGAAAGGACCATACTCCTTCGACATAAGTGAATAATTATCGTTGAATCAGTGACTGAAGTGGCTGGTCCCAAACACAGAACCTGGATGGGAATAGTCTACAGCATGGGATATCCGTTGGGGATGATGATTCTTCCGGGAATCGCCTACTTGACGAAAGATTGGCAGCTGCTTCAGTTGGCCATCACAGTACCAGCTGTGATCTTGCTTCTACATTGCTGGTAACAATTCCTTGCGTTTCATGATGAATGATATTCAAGCATTACTGAATTAATGCAATAAGCATTCTTATTTATCGTTCCAGGCTCATGCCAGAGTCCCCAAGATGGTTGATGTCGCAAAATCGTCGACAAGAAGCGCAAGCAATCATCGAAAAATCCTACGGACCTGTTTCTGGTGCTAAAAATGATCTCGCGCTCACGGCTTCCGGAACGAATGAAGATAAATATTCGCAGAAAAAGAACGTAAAAATTTCAACCGAAACTATCAACTATAGGGAGAAATGGAAAAATGTAATCGAGTTATTCTCGCATGTTGAATTACGGAAACGAATAGTAATCGTGTATTTTGCTTGGGCTGCTACGTCATTGTCGTACTATGCCATCGGTAAGATGATGATTGACACTCAATAAGTCTGTCCCCTCGCGTCTGTACCAAGAAAAATGTTAATAGAATTATTATGTTTCTCTGCAGCGTTGAATGTGGACAACTTCTCCGCTAACCGTTACGTGTACAGCTTCTTAACGGGAGTCACCGAAATGCCAGCCTATCTATTGCCATTACCACTTTTGGCGATAATGGGGCGGCGTCCTGTGACGTTCATACTCTTCGCCATATCTGGTCTTGCCCTGCTCAGTATTTTGTTAATTCCGCAAACGGACACGACTGCAATAACCGCAGTTGCCTTGACCGGAAGATTAGCAGTGGCTGCCGTCTTTAGCGTCATCATTTTACACACATCTGAATTATTTCCAACGGTACAAATCTTTCTTTGATTCCTTCAATGTTTCATATGCGAAAAGTATACGCATACAGGGTGGCCCATTTCATATGTCGAGAATGGGAGAGGCCTAAAGTGGCATAACTTTGAACCGATCAAATCTACATGTGACCGCTTGATCAAAGTTGTACTACTTCAACCTCCTCCCATTTTTGACACATGAAACGGGCCATCCTGTATGATTATATACGCAAGTATAACTTATGAGCGAAATAACTGATTGAAACTGCTTTGAACTAGGTTTAAATCGCATACGTAATAATCGTTCAAATTCTCTGTTCTACATTCGAAGATTATTTTAATTAGAGTAATTCAAACATTGTCACGCGCAGATATCTCGAAACAGCGCCGTGGGCACGAGCTCAACCATGGCTCACGTTGGCAGCATTGCAGCCCCGTACGTCGTCGATCTTTTGGGTTCGGAGGCGTGGTGGGCACCGAGCACACTTTGCGGCGTTGCAGCGGTAATCGCTGGATTATTGTCCCTCGGTTTACCTGAAACACGGGGAAGGCCCTTGACCGACACAGTCGAGGAAGAAGTAGCGGCGGGAAGGGGAAGGGTGTCGATTAAAAATTGCTGTTCGTGTCGATAAAGTAGATTCAACGCATTCGAATCTATGTAGAATATCGATTTCGTGCATCTGATACATTTTGTAAATGAATATAAATACTGTTATTTATTTTATATAAAATTTGTTACATAAATACATGCGTTTTGCACTCGTTTTCTCCAAACTGCAATTTATGGTCTATTTACAGAACTTACAAAATCGATCCCGTATCAAAAACATCCCGAATCACAGTCTCATCCTGATATTCTACCGACCGATGTTTTTAGTTCGGGTACTATTTCATCGTCTGACGTCACGTTCTGCGACGTGGTAGCTTGATCGAACGAAACACGGAAATGTATGAATGCTGCATTTGAATACAGATATGGACACATCCATTACTTTTACCAATTTGTAGGTAGCTGGACGTTATCCAATCACCGGTATATCGAATTATCGTTCCAACACAGAAAATTATTCTGTGTGTAAACGTGTGTAAAGTTAGGCACGTATTTTTAGCATAGATGAGAAAAAACAGGTAGCGATCATTGAAAATAAAATGACCGACATTCGAGAAGTTTAAATCGATTATATGATTGATTATTATTTAAAAATACGACTCGACCAATTTTCATCCGTGTTAATACGGTGAAAGATTAGAGTTTGAGAAGGGAACTTGAGATAAGTCATGAATTCGAGGAGCATAGAACGCCGTAATGATTTAAAATAGTGAACGACGCGGGCGCCATCTTGGCACGCGCCATCTGGATAGCGCGAGCGAAAAGTTAACGGTGGCAAAATATTGAAAAAGTGTTGGAAAAATTAAATATTTCGTTAAAACTATGTGCTAGAGAGTGAACAAAATATCTATGGACGATAGTTTCGTACTTTATAATACACAGAGTCCTATTCTCGTTTGAATTATTGTGCTATGGCGATCTTTGAACGGACCTAACCTCGACCCAGAAAAATGAGTAGCTCAGAGGGAGGTACGATGTACTTCACCTACGAAGACGACGAACCTGGTAACAATTTACCGGAGGGTTCGACGGAGCATTTGCAAACTTTAGATGAGACTAAAACTAAGCCGGATGAAACGTCGAAAGCCAATCCCAGCGACACGGTCGTCGACCACGACTATATTGATCTCATAGATGGTAAAGAGATCCAGGAATTGTCGGGAATGGAAGACGGGACGATTATCATAATACAAAATGACGAAAACGCCGACGGAGCGGATGACGGAGAAGCCGACGAGGCGAGAGACATCGACATCGACGTCGAAGTCGCTCTTACAAAATCCGTTATTCCAGTCCCTCCGTTGCGCGACGGACAATCGTTTACCCCGATAACGAATTTATCCCAATTGAAAAAAATAACTCCCAAAGTAAGGCTGCAGACCTCGGCGCAAAACTTAGTCAAGGGTTTGGCAGAGCTGAGGAAATCGAATTCTCAACTGCGCGTCAAGAAACCGACGGACGAGGCGAAGCAGCACCTGAAAAAGTATTGCAGGACCTGCGCCGGACTGAAGCTACCCTTGGTAGATATTTTCAGCGACAAGGGAACCCAGATGCGGTTGAATCAGCAGATGAAACACCTCGAGGAAATTGATCAGAGAGAAAGCCTGTCGACTCAGATGTGCATGGACTGTATATGCGATTTGAAAATGAGCTACAAATTCTTTATGCAGATTAAAAAGGCCGAGGTCAAGCTCAGATCCATATACACGGCGCTTAGCGATACCCCGGAGATCGATAACGCGCCAAAAGACTCGCGGACTGACGAGCAGAGCCAAAATCTATCCTGGAACAATCCAAAAGTTAAAACCGAAAAGGACGTTCACACTTACGTCAAGAAAAAATCTATGAGCTCTACGAGCGCACAAAAGTCGGAGCAGAATCCTAAGAATCCGTCGTTCGTTGCTTCGCAGGAAGATTCTAACGGCTCGAAATCACCTCAGATTACCCCCAAGCAGGAGCCGCAGTCTGCTTCGGACACGGAATGCATAGCCGATATGTTCGAGGAAGTTACGGACCAGAATCACAACGACGACAACGATTCGATCGAGGAATTCGACCCCGAAGATCCACCGTTTCATCCCGATAGCTCTGATTCTGCAGAGTCTAACGACGAATTGGATGAAATCGGCCTCCAGAAAGCCAAGAAGCCCCGAATTACGCCTAACAACGGCCAGCTGGATTTCACCGCGAGCCCAGCCGTCTATCAGTACGATAAAGACAAGAAAGCGTACGTCAAATACGAGGGGGGAGAAAGCAAGGAAAATGTACCGATCGAATTGAGAGACTTGATAAAAACGGAAGCACCGGAGGACCCTAGCGATGCCAAGAAGCAACCGAATATTTTGAAACGGAGATCGTCTGTACCAACGAAATCGAAAACGGTTACCGACTCTGTCGAGGCGAGTCAGTCCGCGGACTCAAATTCCAACAGCGGAGAGAAGATGTTGCAGAAATTGAGCCTGAACAACCCGGTCAGCATCGGTACCAAGGGGGAAGACGGAATTATGTACGTCACAGTCAAAGGATCTAAACCCAACGAGTTGCTTCTGGTGAAAGTGAAGAAGATGGACAAACCTGGGGAAAAGAGCGAGGACCCGAACACCACGATTCCGTCTATAAACATGAAGCCGGTAGACAGAATGCTGAAGAAATATGAAGCTTTGAAAATGAAAGAGAAGGATTTGTTCTCTGACAAGTATAAAAAACCTGATATAAGAGAACAGATAATAGAAGAACAAATCGAAGAGTATAAAAGAAGAAGAGAACAGGTTTTGGGCGGTTTATCCGGGGCGATGAGCAACGACGACGGATCTTCTAAGCAGACCAAAACCGACGGTATTCTGAGTTACCAGAAGCGACACTCTCAGCCAGCCGCCACAGAGAGCGAAGCACCTAAGATAGAAGACAATTCTGAAACACTTGAGCCGTGCGAAGAGAAAATGGTCGACGAAGAGCACTTGGACGTCTCCGAGGAAACTGTCGAACAGCAATTAACGGAAGAACCAGTCCAGGAAAACACCGAGGAATATTTGGCACGATTGGGAAGGTTGAAACAAAAGTGGGAAGAGGCCAAGCAAAAGCGAGAGATTCTAGAAAAAGAATTGGACGAGTCGTGTACGGAGGGGAATCAAGAAAAATTGGAAAGACTCTTAGGAAAGAAGGAAAAATACTTTGACGAATTTCAAGAGTATTTAAAACAGAGAAAGATCGTGTTGAACAGATTAAGAGACGAGGATATAATCTTGCTGTACGAGGGCAGAGAAAACCAGCCAGAATCTGGCTCTGAAACAATGGAGGATATGGAGGACATATTCATGGACGATTCGATACCCCTCGAAGATTATTTGGATTGCGATTACTGTCCTGAGGCATTTCCGACCGCGGAAGTCCTGGAGGAACACTTGAAGACCCACGACTACAAAATAATGCATTATTGCGAAGACTGTTTCACAGAATTTTCGACCAATAAAGCGAAAAAGAATCATAATATCACCTGCATGCAAAAGTTGATATGTAAATACTGCGACATGATGTTGGACTCGAAAGGGAAAAAACGCCAACACGAGCAGAAACATTGCGACAATATGTACGGCCAACTCTGCGATTACTGCGGGGAGAAGTTCAAACACCAAGGAACCCTGGATCAGCACATCAAGACGCAGCACATGAGCTGGGAGAAGGTCTTTCAGTGCCCGAAATGCCCTAAAAAATTTGCGTTCAAGCAAAAATTGAGTTTTCATCTCAAGTCTGTCCACACGACGCTCAGAGCTTATTTGTGCGAGGACTGCGGCGCGGATTTCAAGAATCCGGCGAGCCTGCGGCACCATAGGATTCGCAAGCATCAACCGGTCGGCAACAAAAGGGAGTGTAGCGTCTGCCATAAAATGGTACCGTTCTACAGCCTGTCCAAACACATGCACACGCACAAAGCGTACACAATACAGTGTCCGCACTGCGACAAGATGTTCAAAAACAGTTCGACGCTTAAACAACACGTCAGAATTCACGAAGACCAAAGACAATACAGATGCGAGATATGCGGAGTTGGATTCAATCGACGGGATGGACTCAGATTGCACATGAGAGTCCACCAGAAAACCGACAGTCGGGGATTGAAGGAGTGTTCGTGTCAGGTCTGCGGGGAAAAATTCCCAAATCATTCTATGCTAGTGATTCATAGAAACAGAGTCCACAAGGATGGGAGACAGTACACTTGCCACATCTGCAACAGGTCGATGATCTCTCCTAGATCGTTGGAATGGCACATGTCTCATATACACAACGAAGCCCTTCCCGGCGAGGTGAAACCGGACCCGGACATACCTCAAGAGAAGAAGAGAGTGACCTGCTACCATTGCGAGAAGACATTCAAGACAGAAATGATTCTGCGAACTCACATAAAAAATACACACGTCGAAAAGGATCCGATGAAGTGCGGGGAATGCGACCAAGTATTCACCTCCGAAGTTAGACTGAGACACCACATGATGGTCGTGCACAATAGACTCGAGGGAACGTTGTCGTGTCCGCATTGTCCAAAGAGATTCGTGAATCAGCTCAGATTGAAGACCCACATGATATCGCACTCCGAGGACAGACCGTACACGTGCGAAATATGCGGTTTCAATTTAAAAACAAAAATTCAACTGATCAAACATCATCAAAATAGACACAGCGACGAACGGCCGTTGCAATGCAGATATTGTCCGTGGAGATGCAAACAAGTCAGCGCACTAGTTTGCCACGAAAGAACGCATACCAACGAACGACCTTACGCCTGCAGCGTTTGCAGGCAGAGATTCAAGTACCTTGGTGACAAAAATAAGCACGAAAGAAGGCACGAGAGTCTGGGAGGATCTGGATTCAAGAGAATAGTCACCGGCAGGAATACAAAACAGCCAAAAATACAACCGGCCGAAATGACCTCCTGTTCCGAACAGGATCAAGAAGAGTACGAACAAGCTCAAGAACAGTACGACAACGAAGATCAGTACGAGGAGCAGACCGAGGATCAGTACGAGGAGCAGATCGAGGATCAGTACGAAGACGAACAGATAGAAAAATACGAGGCGCAGAGTATAGAAGGAGAATACGAACAGACTTACGATCCGGTAAGACGAGCGAATTTATCGGATGGAAATAAAATCGTGTTTCATTCAACGTTCACTAACATCTTGTTTGTTCTCATATTCGTTTCAGGACTACGAGACCTCGAGGGAAGCTTCGGAAGCTGCGGAAGTTATAATGAGCATGGAAGACGCGACGGTATACACGGAAGAAGTGACCGCAGACAACCTGGAGACGGCTGAGATTATAACCGACGAAATGACTGACCAAATATTGCAAACTGGAACAGTTGTGCATTTGCAGCAGCAGGACGACAACGGAAAGATACAAGTTATTCCTGTAATGTTGTCTTTGCCGGATCTAACAGATGCCAATTCCGAGGTGAACCTCGCGACGGCTTCGATCATGTACAATACTTGATAGGTGAACGGTACATCGTAGGACACCTTTCAGAAAAATATGGTGTACACACGTGTTAAGATACGACGTATCTAATTTCATTGTTTGAAAACAGTTTTATATCAAATATTCTAATTTCCTACATACCTATGTCTAATGGTTTTCGATTATGTCAAAGAATTTGAATTCCATGCCGCTGTATACTTGGTCAGACTAGTGTGCGACTTATGATCGACAAGCAGTTTAGCGAATCCGTGTATGGTCGAGAAAACTGGAATCGTTTGCCTATTTTCTGGACAACTTAATCTGAATTATACTATTTCATAGTATTTATGAATAAAGTTTACAGAAGTAAAGAATATGGTTTTAGGATTGATTGATAATCCCTCGATGAATTTAAATAATCTCGATGTTTTCATATCTTCATGAATTTATGTTGGTAAAATATTGATAAAAATCTAGTATAATATCCGAACAAAAAAATTGAAAAAAAAACATGCTTCTATTGCGGTTCATATCCCGACTCCCTTGATAGTCGACGAATGAAAGATTCAAATTTCAGACGAATATCTATATATATCTGTAAGTTTAGGTAAACTTCACCGTAAATCACTATAAAAAAAATCTGTGAATTACACAAAGTTGCCTTTTTCGTTGTAAATAAAATATAATGATCAGAATAATTATATAGAAAGAGAAGAAACGAGTGATTAATTATTAATCACATTTCTAAAAGCCTCGTGATTGTGCTACAATATATTAATCATCTATCCTAACTAGAAAATAGTTTCCAGACAAATTATTGATATGCTACGACTATGTAATATTATATCAATATAACAGATGTATTAGTGGAAAATGAAAATATATTTATAAATTAAGAACACTATTATTGCTCTAAATCTGCTATTTCTTAGGATATCATTAAGTAACTTACATCTATCTCATTATTTTATGTAACAAGTTAGTCGAAATAAGTATAAAATAAATGTTGCTAATTATGTTACAATTAAACATTAATTACACCCAAATATTTGAAGAATTGATTAGCGCCACATATAATTGCAAGCCCCGCCGCCTAAATCAAATATCTTTTAGCCTGAGTCAATACTTTAAATCTTATCTGTTACCTTGAGCGCACAGTAACTTTTAGACTGTAATGATTGAACAGTTTTGTTGGAATATTTTCCTTCGCAATTGGTTTCACATCGCTTTCATCAAATATGATAAATAGAAAAAAAAAAATGTATCGTAACATATAATCGCAGAAATAAAATATTTTAAAATATTTCGGTAATACTTATAATCTCTCCTCTTTTATACGCAGAATTTCACTTTTGATTAAAAAAAAAAAACCTGAACAATTTGGATGCAACTATTTTCAACCAGTAAACTTCGTCCGAATTCTGTTTGATCGTAAATTTAATTAAAACTTCATTAATTAACATCATGATAATTTTTCATTGTCCCAGATATATTTATATATTTCGAATAAATCTTTCATCATATGTACAATTTCTATCAAGATTGTAATACTTGTAATAAATAATATACAATATTCGTGTGCAATATATTATAATAACAATAATAATCAACTTTACAAAGCGTGGAATCAAGTAGGTATCTGACAATGGTAAACACCTAGCTACCGTCAAATATAAACTATACAGTGTATATAAATTCATAAAATATATTATATATATATATGTGATATAACTGTGAATCAATAATCTTTGTATAATGTATATTTGCAAAAATAATACCACATGACGAGCTAAAAAAAATATACATATATATTACTCTATACTATGCGTATAACGCACTGGCTTAAATGCTTGCAAAAATTTGAATAAATTCAAATCTACGGAATGGTCTAGCCTCATAAAATACAGGTACCTAGATTAGTTGAAAAACAATAATCAAATGAAAGAGTTGTTACAAAAAAATTGCCCGTTGATGTTGCTAAAATTGATCACTAGGTTTAAATCATTACTAGACGCCTAATTATCGCAGCTAATTATAAGTAATACGCGCAGTTTGTGTCGAGTAAGTCATCATTTTCGATCTCTGTTCATGGAATAAATTAATATCATTATTTTTTAACCAAGCTTTGATAGTAATCGGCGAGGATTTTCCACGCAGTCGGAGCCATAAATCCATCAGGTGGTTGCTCACCAGATCTTGCTAAACCTGAAGACAGATAAACAATTGCGTCATTATTATTTCATAATTGAAGAAACTCTCAAGTTTCGTACACCTGAGACGTAAACATTCTTCACTTCAATGCCAACGTATCAGATTTATCCATCTGATAAAAAAAATATATATAAATATAAATTGTGGAGTACCTCGCATTCTTGTGCCCGAAATAAAATCGAAGTCTTGCTTTCGTTCCGGCTCAAAGAATCCCATCTTTTTGTTAACAGTATCGTAAGCAGCCACTCTGAAGGGAATTATTTCTAAATCCTGCAGTCCCGGTGCCATGGAAAGGACACGTGCGCCGTGCGTAGCATCGTACAAATTACCATCGGGGGTAGCGGACTTGTCAGGATGCGGCATTCCCGCAGGATCTCTACCCACTATGTAGAAATTAGCTCCTGCCGTCATTCTGGTTTTGGCGTGCCATTGTACCTTTTCCAAAATCCAACAACAATTAGAATAAAATATTACTTGGAGAAAAAAAAAACACTCAAGTTTTCGATGTCTGCAGATATTCACCTCAGTTGGTCCAGCGTACATCATCGGACTCGGGAAAATGGCCAGCAATGTAGCATTTGGATCCAATACACCCTCGTCAAGAACAGCTTTGTGCTGCTGCATTCTGACATCCAGTGGTACGTCGTCATCCTTGGTCCATCCTCCAAGAGGGTGAAGCAGTAGAACTGGATTCTTGAAGCCCCTCTCTTCCAAAAGTCGTCTCTTTGTATCCTATGAGATAAAATAACAGCAATGAAAACATGAATCAAACGTCGGAAGCTTGATTGAAGATAATCGGAGGCCGAATCTCACCTGCATAAGAAGCGCGTGTCCATTGTGAATTGGATTTCGCAATTGGAATGCGAATACAGCGTCAGCCCCCATCTCCTTGCATCTTTTCCTGATCTCATTAGGAGTGAGTCTGTACTGGTCCAGACCATCGTTCCACCTAATTCTCTCGAGTACTTCGATGTCTCCGCCTACCAGCCAGTCTCCGGATTCATGGATCATCTTTATGTACGGCTGATTGGGGTTGTTGGTACCAAACTGTCTGCTGCATCGTTCTTCTTTTCTATGATAGTAGAAATCAGGCTTCCTCAGAATGGCCACGCTCCTGCCCTTGTACCTCAAAGCAAAAGCGGAAACTCCCTCCAGACGATCCTTGTCCGCTGTACTGACTGGCAAGACTATTGGCACCGATTGATTGACCTCGGAACCCTCCTCTATAAGGCAGTTGAAATGTTGACACTGAAATTGTTTTAAGGAGGCTTTAGTTCAGTTCAATGTTTCATAACTGTGAGTGAAAAATGTTATAGACACTGACTTGCAGGTACTGAGTCTCCCTCATGAAGCCTGTGAGCGGAGCTGCCCATCCTTCGGCTAATACTTGAACCCACTGAAGGTCGAGTTCCGTGATATTGACACTCTGCAGAGTTTCCGCTTCCGCCTTAGCCGTGGCGATTCTGGCTTCGGGTACGAACAGTTCCCGGACTCCAGCGCCAGGTTTGGAAAGAGGTGGAATGATGCCTTGTTTCTCAAGGAAATCAACGACCATAGCGATGGATTCTTCGATCGTTACATTTTCGGTGGTAACGACGAGGTCAGGATTGGTAGGTCGTTCGTAAGTCTGATCGATGCCAGTGAACCCTTTGATGGCTCCTTGCCTCGCCTTCTTGTACAGTCCCTTGACGTCACGGGCCTCGCAGACGCTGAATGGAGTATCGACGAAGATCTCAAAGAACGGTAAGTCTGAGTCCTTGTGTATTTGCCGGGCGAGTTGGCGATCTTCTTCGAAAGGCGATACGAAACTGCAAAGACTGATTACTCCGCTATCGGCGAATAATTTCGCCACCTCGGCTACCCTCCGGATATTCTCTTCCCTGTCCTCCTTGCTGAATCCAAGGTTTTTGTTCAGCCCCGTGCGAACGTTGTCCCCGTCCAGACCGTACGCCGGTATTCCGTGAGATACCAGAAGCGCTTCTACTTGGAATGCTATCGAAGTTTTACCGGCACCTGAGAGACCGGTCAGCCAAACGGTACACCCTCGAAAACCGCGAACAGCTCCGACTGCCTGACCTCGCTTTGCTCTGGATACATGATGTGCTTGAGCCGAGACGTTGGCGCAAGTCTGAAAAGAGAAAATACGATGTTGAATTATTATCTGTTTGGTATTCAAATATTTTCCGTTCAGTTATTATCAAGATTATAGTTCGATATTCCATTGATTATATTGACCAAATCATCATAAATCGGCGTGATAAGTTTTCTCAAGACGCTCACAAATATATTGCCACAAACTTATCAGTCCCTAGTGTTACCGACCCATATACTCACAAATGATTGAATTGATTAAAATCTCTTCTTTTTTGAATGATTGAATGGCATAATGTTTTTAGTCACGTATTATTGTATGATCTTGCAGAACTTAATTTGAGGATACACCTATTCAAGTAGGCTCTTAAAAATTGGTCATTGTCAATAAATTAGACAGTGTCAAACCTGGCGTGTACGATAGTAGTTGTTGTTAATTAGACGTTGAGCGTAGAGTCCCATAGTTTAATTTGTTTTAAATGAAAGTATTATTATTATTCCAAGTTTTCGTCTAATTTTTAAAGATTGATTAAACAAAATACTTGGCGGTCTATATCACGTTCATTAGCGAATATAATTTCTATTATACTATTTCCCCCCTCCCCTCCCTTATGTCTTAATGATGAAAACTTTCTGGGGTACTTGTATAATTGTGATAAGATCTCTTGTGACGATAAACGATAGTAAGGATTCTTATCAACCGTGTTTTTGTTGAGATTAAAAACAAAAGTATATCATTTACAACACTACCCGAATAAAAGACCCGCGGATCAAGCTCTGCGAGCATTACTAAAACGTATACTGCGATCGGTTTTCTTCACTCACTTGACTGTTGAGTAAGAAATTACGTGAAAGTTGGAAGAAAGTTACTTTCTTCAGTTCACGTTCGCAAATAACTATCCGTCCAATGAATCCCGTTGATCGGTTATATGTATACGTGGTCATTTGCATCCAAATGACCCAATTATTTTATACTATTTCATTTTTTTACTCATACTCTTATCTGATCCTCAACAGATACATAAATCGTCTACTGAATGGGCTCTCTCTCAGGGGTGATAATATTTTAAAAGTTATTGAATCCTTTTCATGAAACGGTATTCAGGAATTAGGATTCAATATCATCACGAACTTTGGGGGTGCAACGTTTCCGTTTTTAGAGGAATTGATGATCAGATCATTGGGAATTTGTATCAGATATATATGCTCCCTGCCGCATGTTCACTAGAAGCAAATTACTTTCTCTTACTCTCCTTTAAATTCGTTTCAAACTTGTTAAATAAAAATTTTGAGACGTCTGTAACACAATTATAGTATCAAAATTTCGTTTATGATGTGTTCATTGGACTAAAGTCAAGATTCATTTCGAATCAGGGCTAGATCAATATAGAGTTGGAAACAGAACACTTTTGATGATAGAGTCGCAGCCAGGGACCACCTGAGCTGACTGCACCATTATACACACCATATCATTGCATCGATTACCGTCAAACTTATTTCTTACGATTTTATAACGTATTGATTGAAGTATGGTTACATCTCAATTGGGAAAATGACCTAGCTTGGAATCAACCGTCTTATACGTTGATGAGTTAAGAATCAATGAGTACCTGAATGTGATCAAAGACTAAAAAATTGTTGGGGCTTCAATTAAAGGCGTAGAATACAACTTTTGAATTAAATCATCTAAAATTAGTTGAAATCAGGTGAAGTTATAGGGACGTGAATCACAAAGTATTTCGCGAATTTACTTGAATCTTCGTAGTATTGTGCGTTTTTTCAGTGTTAAAAAAATATATACGAAGAAACGAGTTTGGAAGATTGAAAAACGTGGGTAGTGAATCATTTGACTTTAATATCTGCGTACCTATCTATGTAAGATTGATGTTAAAAAGTAATAAATTATAATCTTGAAGATATTTTTATCGAATCTTGGCAAACAACACCACCTGATAGCCCAGCTGATATAATTTACTAAAATTTGCCAAAATCTCGCGTGTTTCAACGAAAATAAATTATTAATGAATCATTTTATTTCCTATAAACCGCTTCACCTCGAAGTTAATATCTTGTGAAGCATTTGAACAACCCTTCTTTTTTTTCGCGTTTTGAATAAAGCCATGGCGGCTCCTATAAGTAGTGGAAAAAAATTCCTGACTTTGCCTAACCAAATTATAATCTTTCCTTGACTGAAATTCGGAGAAATTGATAAATAATGCTCTGAATCAATGGTGACAGAAAATCATTATTGAGAATACTCTTTTATTCATAATTTATACAAGTTTTGCTATTATTTCCACTCTTAAGATTTCCGTTCAAGGAAGAAAAAAATCGCTAGGGATCTCTTATTCTGTCTTGTTTTGTATCACCATAAAATTTCTTGAATTTTCCGTGACTTCCTTGACCATTCTTAGAATTTCAAAAATTTTCCCTGACTTCCCGGTTTTCCCTGACTAGTGGCCACCATGAATTAAACTCTCAAAGGACAATTTTTTGTTCCATTTTCCATTTTGGATGGTTTTGATCGCACTTTTCACCTAATTCTGTATTCTCAGTATACTTTTAAAACAAATTGTGCTCACATAAGAACAAAATTAATGAGTCATTGAACTGTAGACTAACTCTTCATATCAAGATTGCCTTTTCGTGATATGTGACGATCTGACCAGTGACCTTAATATATAGACGCACGATATCATGAGCTATGCACTCTATGGATAACCATATCTAGACCCGTTTAAAAAAAAAGTACGTAAACCCGTGTATAGGCTCGGTAGTGTGAAACGACGCCCAACGCCAAATCGACGCCCATTTTTTCAATAGGGGAAACATCAATTGATGTGAAAATATTGAATATAAGCATTATCACCTTCCTTCGACTCACTTTGTACACGCCGCCGTTAGAGTTGAAGTGCCTTCGAATCATTTTTTAAACTTGACAAATCTAGCCTTAATTGTTCTCGAAAAAGTGAGATTCAGAAATGACTTTTTGCTTATGTTTATTTCCGTCTTTTGGCACGTCGACTTCCCGTCCACGTCCGACCACTTTCCGCTACAGACGACGTCCTGACCGTCCGAATTATACGAAACGTTTTAACGAAATGTGGGCTAACTTCGGTCGTTATGGAATCTGAGTTATAGATCGCTAGCGAATATCTCTAGCAGTACTGGGGCCCAAATCATTCGAGGAGTTCAATATATATGATTCCGTCAATGATGTGGAACACAGCGTTCAGGGGTTGGCTAGCCCCCCCACGAAACTGTCTCCACTTCAGTTTTTGTCCCGTGACCCTGGCCGCACGTTCGGTACGAAAAACTTGCGGACAAAACAACCAAGGTTTAACCAGCGATTCTGAGGAGACATGCGACTAAATAATTGTAACATTATCAGGGAGTTTAAAATCCCGGCAATTCTTTGGTGGGGAGGATATAGACGGAGGCGAAGTCTATGATAAAATCACTCTGTCAAGTGTTCTCAATTAGTTTCACGTACGCTAATCGCAAAGCCAATACATCCATGACCCTACGTATCGATATCTTCGAGTGTAGTTCACTTCTAATACAACTATGAGGAGAGCAAAAATGGAGCATCATATCGGTGCCCTCGATCAGGCAATTAAAGAGGGTGCAAAAATTGGTACCAGCACCAAATCAGCTACCTGCACAGCCGGTTTTTCCAACAGTCATCCTGATTCAGCTGATCTATCAGCTAATCAGCTAGATTATATGCTTTGTGCAGTATTTTTCCCACAACACTTTTACGTTCATTCGGGTAGTTGGGATGCATGGTAGATACGAGAGTTCAGCAAAGTAGCACTGATAACTATCGCAAAACTAGACATACGCTTCCGATATGATGATACAATTACATTGATGTCGACGGGTCCTAATGAAAAAAAGCCAACTCGCCGTGCCGGTTATAAAAGAGTCAAGTCGCCGAATTCTATAGAAATTTCCATCGTGTTTCGGCGAGTTGGCACTTTTCTATATAAACTGGCCTGGCGAGTTGGCTCTTTTTCATTAGGACACGTCGATGTAGGGCAGTGTTGGAATGAGTGTGTGGGAATAACCAGAGACTAGGTCTTTATCTGGATCGACTTTGAAAATGAATCAGTGAGAAATTAGGAAATAATTTTTTGATCTCCTTTGATTCTATCCATTTTTTTCGTACAACCATAAATGCTCATTTTTGTCACGGAAGTCATCAGTTAAAAGGGTGACCAACAAACCGTCCGATAAACGATGAAATTTCTGGGAATTTTCATAAAATCTATGGATTTGAAAAATCTTGCAGATAAAATTCATATTCTATCACGGTTACGATTATTCTGAACTAGGCTACTACAATATTCAGTGTTTTGAGCCCGAATCGTACATCAAAATGTCGGAAAAAACAATGATTTTCACTTCAAGGAAAACCGGCATATGTCGGGGAATTCTGTGAGCGTAATCGAGTATGGTTGCCACAACGTGTGATAACTGAAGATTGTGGGTCAACATTTGTTGTCGGCGCAAGTGCATCGCGAAAACATGAAACATCAAGCGATAACAGCTCACAAAAGTAGGTATGTATGCATATCGTTTATCATGCTGCAGTGTACAACTAGGCCATAGGGCTAATTAGCAGTACGGGATACATAAAAAAAGGATGATCACTGCATGGAGTAAAGTTATAACAATATAGGGAAATAATTGACGTCAGCAAAAACATGCGATGCTCAGCCACTGACAATGAAATAGGTATAGTAATATCATATATGACCACAAATATTGATAGAATATTATGTGAAAATGAAGTTTTGAAAGGAAGGTGATACAACGTGCATAAAGTTGACAACTTGAAATAATGTACGTTGCATGACCTTTATTCTGAGGTGAAGAATTTGCGATAAACACACGACGAATAGTTGGAAAGATAAAGTAGGGTTAATGATGTCCATCATTTGTGTACGTCACTTCTGCTACTGACCATGGATGACGTCACATTTCGACCTTTTTCAGGCTCTCACAAGAAGCTCCGATGTTAGCTACTTTTGTGAACGAGTTTTTTTTTTGTGTGTTGTGTTGTTAAAACAGAATTCGATCACGTACGTCACGTTGGTAGCTTATCTCCTTATCGGTTTGTGCAATTTATCGTGAGGATAACGATCATTGAAAACACTGATAAACTTTGGTTTTTCCACAAATTATCAAATCACTCGACGAGAAATGTATTAATTCGATACAAATCGATTAGTTTCGATACTTATGTAAAACTTTTTAATAAATCAGCTGCGGTAATGTGAATAAGGTGTTTTTCACGATTTATCTTTCCACTGCACCTTAGTCTTGTTTGTCACCTTGAATATTTCCGTCTAACAGAATAGCACGCAGTATATATACTTCATTGTTACTCAGATAAAAACGTAGTAAAAACGTAGTAAAAACTTTGTGTGGATTGTCATAAAATATAATAACGGAATTCCAGCATTGATAAGTACGTACGATAACACATCCAGTTACAAATTACTGAGGATGAAGACGATCTAAATGGCAATATCTAAGAAGCTAAATGTCTTCAAATTATTGTACTCACGATCAGACCTTATTTTCAAGGGAACTCCAAGTCTTGACATAATTCATTCAATTTTCAGCCTTGCATCGTCACGCAAGAATTGGGTTCGTTGCAATGCTCGTATATTTTTTCACATCCAGCTGTACGTATTTGTTAGCAGATTTTTTATCGAATGATTAACATGTGACGGATACATAACGATTTCACCGCATTCATTGTGATCGCATTTTTAAAGAACCTTACACTCGTGTGAAACTTGTCAAGTTTTTCCTTCTTATTAGAGATTGAATAGAAAAATTAGCAAAAAAGTTCGATTCGAATGATTCATTATATACGCATGTATATTATACATAAATTTAGTTATGGAACGAGGTCAACATAATCGACAAATATGTGCATAAAAAAAATAAATAATATAATTCCATCGCACAAAAACTGCATCTGTTCACTTCATCGTGCACAGAATTCTTCATAATTTCTGATGTGTTTCATTGGGACTAAAGTGCTCTAAGAACATGGTATTTTCTTTATAAAATATATAGATCGGGGGGTGAATCACTAGCGCGAATCAGAGCATCATATATTTACATTCCTTATTAATAGGTTCATGAAACTGAAGCTAGAAGTCATAGTTAGCAGCCTGCAATAGTGCTGAATCCAATTAAACTGACGCAATCACGCCCAAGTCGAAAATTTTTTTGAAATATTGTCAAGAGCAAATACATTTTTTATAAAATTATAGACATGAATCCATAATGTTTTATTTTATTCAGGAAAAGCTTGAAGTATTTGGCTGATAGCTGTAGCTTCTAGCTTCAGCTTTATAATATGACTCAATTCAATCAATATTCAATATATCGATGCATATGATTTTCATACCATGTATAACCCAAAATAACAAATTTCTAATCGACAAATTTATCGACAAATGTTATCGACAAATTTTTTGAATCCAACTTCTAACCGCGCGGAGTTGCCGGAACGAGCGCCGAATTCGAAGTCAAATAAACAGGAAAATTCTTTGAATTTCTAACGGCATATTTCACGGCATAAAAATTCAAATTCAACGTCTTATACCTCGTCGTATACGGGCTGTATTTTTTTGTTCAATTGAAAAAAAAGGACATAATATGACCTTAGTATTTTTTCGTGAACTATAGAAATTTATGATTGACAAAATAAAAAGGAACCGGACATGGCACATTATTGCCTATAACTTCAGATTTGTGAGTTGGTTATTTTCTCAACTATCGGATAGGATTTGTTTGCTTCCCAAATCAAACTGTATGGGAAGGACGTGCGGACAGCCGATATCTTTATCACTAATTATCAAATATCGCAAACTTTGCACTCTACTTGTCATAGGATCTATAACTGCCATACTGTGTACGTGGCATTATATTTTGATTGCTCGACAGTAATCACGACTCGATTATGAATACGAATTCAATGAATTTTCACTGATCAACTTTCACACGTGTATCGAACTACAATTTTTTGTCATCACAAACGGCAAGTTGCAGATTTCGTTTCACACTCGTCCGAAATCGGCAACCTGCACGAGTTGCACGTCCTGTTTTTTATAAAACCTGTATATTCCCGCACTGATACACTCCCGCACTGTACACTGAAAGAAATTTTATTACACTATTTGCTTTTTCGCGCACCTAAAAGTACGATAAAATATAGTATTCCAGGGGCAAACGAGGTACAATCGTAAATATTCCAATAATTATAGAACATTATACTATGACCATATGTATTAATATCATCTTGAGTGGCAAGAATTACTATATTACCTTCGGGAACATTGCCATTTTGCTGTTGGAAAATTGAAATTGTAGATAACGGTAGTGATTCATTAGAAGTATTGCTGGGATTTTTTCTGAGAGTTGCTATTCAAAATGACATAAGTTGCAATAAATTTTACGAAACTTTACTATTCTCAATAAGAACGCGCATTGAAATGAAAAGCGCTCGTGCCTTTTGTAACTCGGAATTGAGGAAAATCGTAAAACACTGTTGTAGAAATCGCCGAATGTTCTCGAACTGAGCCGAGTTCAGCCCAGGAACAGTCAACAGACAGACCGGTGGCCGCCATTGCATTTGCTCCCGATTTTTACAACTTGAGATAGTAAAAATACGTATCGGGTATAGGAATATGGCGGACACCCTAGCTGTCGGTCACCCGCTGTGTGGTACCGTAGCGCGCCGATAGATGGTTGGCAGTGGTTTTCGGATCTCGCGAGTAAATTTCCACCGTGCCGGCTACACTTACGTGTCACCACCCGATCGGAATCATTCAATCTCGACCAAATCTCGACCAATAATTACAAAGCACTATTGTACTTTTCACCACACCTGCACGAAAAGTACGACTTTCGGCCCGCTGCGTGTACGGAAAGTCGTGCTTTCCGATGCAGGGGGTGGTGAAAAATAGTATACAACCCACGGGAGTGAAAAAGGCCATCCCAAACTGCGTTCTTGCCACCCTCGCCTTCGGCTCGGGTGTCAATCTCACATGCAGTTTGGAATAGCCTACTTTCCCTCCGTAGGTGTGTAATATACTAATTTCGACTCGTGAGATTGTCACCCTCGCTTTGCTCGGCCGACAAACCTCCTACTCGTCTCAAAACAAACCTTTCGCACTTGTATCGAAATATACTATTCTGTCAGTGTAAGAAGTGTTGGAATGTAGATTCCCGCACTTCTTTTGGCCTGTAAGGGCATCAGCGATCTCTCGCGCCCTCCAGTGCGCGAAGTCGAACTTCCCATGCGTAGGTGTTACGAAAGGATCGTTGCCTCCATTAGGTGCAACTTTATACAACGCGAGGAAGAGAAAATGATTCTTGACTGTTTTAGATTCAGTTGTATAAGAGTCGATTTTAGATTTTAGATGAAACGATTATTTATTGGCGATGTTTCGATTGATCCATGGTCGATTATCATCATTTAATCATCAAAGTTGAAGGTACTCCAAGTTTATTATATTTAACTGTTATCTGATGTATTCGTGGTTTTCTTCCACATTCCTGACAATGATTGACCATGGATCAATCGAGACGTCGCCGATAAATAATAGTCTGATCTAATACCCAAAATCTATTTTCGTAACACCTGCATGCGGGAATGTACATTAGTACATACATACATAGTATTTTGAGAAAAATAATAATGGAAAAAAAAATCATAATTATCATGGTGATGTTATACAATATTTTGAGGGTAGGGGTTTGGGAAAATTTTTCCATGTTTTACAAGCAACATGCTTGTAAACTAATTTGTGAAAATTTCAAGATTTTACAAGCATATTTAGGCCCACACTAAAATAGTGACTGCAAACGCGGGAAAACCCCATGTATTTTAAATGGAAAACTTCAACCCCCCGTGGTCAAGGGTAAAGCATTTTTTAAAAAATCTGAAAAAATTACAGCATTACTTTTTAAGTATTTCGAACCGATTTAGGGGGCGGCAAGAGTAAAATTAATTTTGACCCCAAATAAGGACCACCCTAATGCGCATGCGCGCAGTACAAATAAAGTCACTTTTAACGCCTTGGATTCAAAAGTAACTCCACTCGTACTCTGCAGATGCGCACTCGCAAATTCACCCAACCCTCGGTAAAACTCCGAAAAAATGCGTAGAACATGCTCGCGTTAGATAAAAAAATATACATATATGTATACATATATGGGTGTATTTGAAACAGTGTTCATACTTTTTATCTTCTAATATTTTGTTACGTTAGCGCGCCTCGAACTCCAGCAATGTCTAATTATCGCGTTGTAGGAAGTTCAAGAACCGGTCTCGAATAACGGTGAAATACAATCTTAGCGAAAATTTTACTGGAAGATTTCAACTAATGCTAATTATACGTCCTATCGTCAGATACTTGTCTCGGCCCACATTTTGCCCAGTTTATCTCAATTGACAACCTCATTTTTATTATCACCCATCAATACTACCGGAAAGCATGAGAGACAGCTGACACATTAAGATTACCTAATAAGAGGTAAACACGTTCGATTGAAAAATCCATTTTTACTATTTCATTTTATTTGTATTTAAATGTGAATATAAATACGAAATTGAGACAAAAATCAAGTGGATTCTATCGAGTACAATTTTGTTTTTACTGTATGTATAGAATCGCAGGTGAATTCCTAGAGCATATGAAAGAATTCGATGATATTATGACACGTGATAAAAAAAAAAGAATTGTTCAACCCAAGAAAACGGTTACTTGAATATTGTCAAGTAAATACATCATCGTTAATATGACGTAAATACATCATCGTTAAATCCATTTTCTGTACAACAACTAGGGTCACAATCAGCTGATTAAATATTTATTCAAACTTGACTCACCGTCATCATCTTTTTTTTCGATACGGGTACTTTGTCGTTTGACATGACTGCAGCGTGGTATTGTGGCTGCTTGCCACTATCCTGTAAGGTCGGAAAACGCTGACCGCGTACTACCGCCGTAAGTATATTCTGTTCGTAGAAACAAATCACCGCCGACGCAATACTATTAGCCCGTACTATCAGTAGCACGCACACGCGGCTACTGATCCTTTCTATGTCATCAATCGACTCATGAAAACAGTAGAGCAGTCACGAAAGACCAGAAAGCGGTTCGATGCCACGGAAGGGTAGGGGGACTAGACTACTACAGGTGCAGTAGGCAGCTGGCAGAGTGGCCGAAGGGCGCTCGACGCATCGCCGGAATCCGGAACGGATGGAACACCAAAACCAAAGTTAGGTTAGGCTGGTTCCTTGAACCCGCGTCGCTACGTGGCAAGCGACATTTGTCGCCGCACATTCGAGCTCGGACCAATGAGAGACCGCCGCCGCCGCCGCCGCAGTCGTGGCACGTGAAAATTCATGGTGGCGACAATTCCACTGAAATACAATTCCCTGAGATTTCCTACCAAAAATTCATTATTCCGAGTCATGTTTTTAAAAAAAATCCAAATAATGTCAAGTTGCATGAAAGGCGAGAAATTCTTGACATACATTTTAAAAGTCTGATTCTGTATATGTTAGGATTGTGTTTTTGAAATTAAAGAATTCAAGTCGACACTACGATACAAGATACTCGATAATGCCATCTATTATTCAAATATTTATCACAAAAACAAGTACAGGAAAAAATTTCCTATGGATGAATGGAATTCCTTGATTTTTCCCTGACTATTCCAGATTTTCCAGGTTTTCCCGCCCAGTCGCCACTATGAAATTCTGCGCGGTTCTTGCAGCCAATGAGAAAACCATCGCTTGTGTGTATGGAATGGTAGTTCCACGTGATGTGGAATAACAGGAAGACGGGCGTGGTATGTTTACATTGTGATTGTACTCGAGAATTCGATGTTTACAATCGGTAGAATCAAAAGACTCCGAGGTTTCGAAAATGGCCGCAACGAGCACAAAGGGCCGAAGCACCATGTTGGCTAGAATCGATGATTACCGGAGGCCGGGAAATTCGAAAGGCGGTAAACTAAAGTAATGAACTGTTCAAATGGAAGGAATGAAGAGAACTACAGATTCGATTGATTAAATCATTGTGGAAGAGATTGTGGAGCCTAAAATCAACTGTAGTAAAGTAGTTTTTGGAAACTAGGAATATACTTTCAAGTTTATCCTTGCTCTTGTGTTTCAATTATTTTCGTCTGCCAACCTCACCTGTTTGTAGTTTGAATTCTTTCAAGAATCTCGAGGTGAACGCGCTGCGTCTCATGGGACTCAACAGTCAACGGTATCAGCTATACCGACAGAAAAGTAGTTCAATAATAACGGACACTGCAGAAGTTCAATAGTGGCGCTACCTAGGTGATGGATTAACAACGAGAAACTGTGCCGACGATCTTCGAAGCGGAGAATGGTGGAACTATGTATCTTGTCGGTTCAGCATTGTTGAGCATTGATGCGACGCTAGCGCCACTGAACGGACAAGCTAGCCATGTGCGAAATTTGAATCTATGTACTGTGTTTTGAAAATATCACGGTATCATTGAATTTTTGAGAAATTTTCAAAATGCATCAAGATCTGTGGTTGAGCGAGAAGCAAATTCTTCACTATTCGATGACTATAATGGTTTAGAATTTTTTATTTTAGACTTATGAAGGATGATGCGTGGACAAAAATTGATAACAATATCAGACATTCCGTGCGAACTCGACAAATGACTTTTCCCTGATTGATATTTTTTTATCTGATTGTCTAAAAAAAAATCTGAAAAAATACGATTTTTACACACACAATTTTAAACACGTTTCTTTCATAGATCTGAATAATTGAGACTATCGTCTCAAAAATTGGATCACTGGATCAAAATTGGGGATGGAAAATCGTTGGTCGAGTTAGCGTCGAATGCCTGATACCACGAAGAAGTCAAATTTGAGACAACTGTTATATTCACGTACTCATTCTTATATATTCATGTATCATGGATGAAGACGCCTTATATTCTTATCTGAATTATTGTGGAATCATCAATTGCAAGCGTTTCGACTCTAGTAACATGTATAAAGTATCGATAATAATTTAATATAATATAACGTATTGTAAGTGTTAAACACCGGTTAGCTGACCATTAATCATCATTCTCATGAGATTTGAGAATTTATGTATCCTCTAGATATGTTATGTCATATATGTATGTATTTGTATTTAATCATCCCCGATTCATTTTCGAAGAAACGTTATAATTGCATATCTTATTCGCCTGAAATTTCATGCACAATACTATTTTATACATATATTATCCTTTATTCAAATGGTGATTTGGTGATTGCTTTATTAGCTTGTCTTTTACCCGCTGAAAGATATTTTTCAAACAATTATACGTTATAATATAAAATGGTACTCTTATAAACACTGAAAAGCATTTTTTTTTTCGCTCTTCTCCTGTTATACCAAAAAAGCAATTTATGTATGTATGTATTTCTTTCAGAATTCTCAGATTTCATTTCTTTCTTTCACAAATATGACTTCAAGTTAGACATTTTTTCCCCGTAAAATGGATAGGTGGAACCGCACGCATCTCGTTACAGTTTATTCGCAGAAACTATTAAGAAATCATACCAATTTCATTATTTTTTTCACTTAATTATAATTAAGATTCATGCCAAATATTTTCTTATTATCACAGACTAAAACATGCTTTGGTCTAAATAATAATTATATATATTCTCAAGACTAAAATGACAGTTAATTACATCCAAATCCAAATGATCATCAATTTTATTGTTAGCGATTACTTTTTTATTCGTCAATATAAATTTCTGGAACAATGATAAAATATTTTGTTTTTAATCTCTTCTCCCGCAACTGGGGGGGTCACAGTCCTTGGGATTAAACAATCGTTTTCGTTTAGTCCATCCATAAACCGTTGGGACTGAGATGATATCGCGAAAATTATGTTTGTTTCCCATTCAATTTCCATAAATTTTAATAGATAAACGACAGGTTTTCACGCGAATTCAAAATGATTATACATATAGATGTTACAAAGTGACCGCTGACGGCGATAAAGTGAAATATAAATCTTAAAATCTCTTGTGATCAAATAAAACAGAATAACTGACAGATTAAAGTTTTAATAATGTTATTTATGGTTTGTAACATTTGATACTTATTTTGTAACATTTGGTACTTATATTTTATGTGAATCAATATACTCTCTTCGTTATTCGATCACATGACACAATATTTTATTATCGGTGAAGTCACGGGTATGGATATAAAATATGTGATCTACGTATGAAAAATGAATCAAAGTACATAGTGGTAAAATGTAATGAGGAATTTATGAAAATTACATGATAAATTGATTATTTAGTTAATGACAATAAATACGCGGAAATAATGGCTCTAAAATGAATTATTATTATTTAATAATACTTCGTATCTTTGCCAAGTGTGATTTAGAAGTAACAAACTTGTACCTTATTGTATCTCAACTATCGATATATATGTATGCTATAAGGTAAATCAATATTGTTGAAATATTCTTAAATTCAATCTATAAATACGTTCTCGATTTCAAAATGCGCATTTGATATATTTTATTGAATATATTATTTTTTCAGAGGTTTATCCATGGCCTTAGCGATGTTGTAAAATAATAATTATATATTTTTTGATTGTATCAAATAAAGTATATCGCGATTATTTCCAGTTAAATATCAAGAGATTAAACCATAATCCCGACGTTTAATCTCATTGTTTAGTTCTTCGATTTTCGAAATTGGACCCAATGCCTCTCTCTGCTTGCGCATCTTAATAACCGATATACCAATATAAGCTTGAATATCAACTTTACATCCAGAATTCTAATCCTACGAATCAGTTTATATCAATTATTAAGTATTTCTTTTCGTCTTTGGATTATCAAATGATATAATACGTTATATTTATATAACATTGCAACTCTTTTAAAACCTACAAGTCTATAAACTGCAAAATTCGTGCTTCGTGAATTATATTAAAACGTCGCTTTACAATCGTTTATACAAATGTAAACGTGTACATAAATATATAATTCAAATGATAATTTCACATACGCGTTCGTTGATACAATATCAACAAACATGAGCACGATTAAATCGTTGATCGTACTTTATAGCTTTTAGTTTCAAATAATAGGACAATCCGTTTATCCAACAATAATTTTTACTCTTGTAGCCGATTTAAATTCTCCGCATCGATCATAAGTCACGCAATGCTTGGCATGAACATTCATACTACAGAATTATCAAATCTTAATTCATATCTCAATTTTCTGTAGCTCGCTTAAATACTTCGTCAGGCTTTCTTGGCAATGAGAGCGTCTATCAGCCTCAACTTGGCTTTAGCCTGCTTATACGATTCGTACACAGTCGTTACCGGAGGGCCTCGATCTTCACGCTGCATTCTACGCCCAGCTCGCGCCTCAAACTGAGCCTCCAACTCCTTCAGGGCTCGCCGCAGGCGTTTTTTCTCTTCACGAGTAGCGCTTTGTTGTACCAAAAGTTCCTCCCTAGACAAAAACAAGTGCAAAGAAATCATAAAACGTGAAACAGATTTTAGACTCAAATATGTCTACCATCTATTTGAGAATAAAACTAACTGAGGAAGAGCATGAAGGCTCTCAGCGCCGCCGCGGCTGCCTTCGCTGCTGCTATGTTGACTGTCGCTATCGGTCGGCAGCTGATCAGCATTTTCGATACAGTCCAAGATCCCTCGATGGGACATGTCTGGTTCACTGGCCCGTCTCTCGCAGTCGGCGGCGTTACTGGGTAGAGAAGATGAGGTGAAATCCATCGCTTCGTGTTCCAGAATAGTCGCCAACTCGGATACGCTATCTTTGTTTTTGTTCTGCAAGAAAAACGAAATCAAAGGCATGAAGATACGGTGAAGAATGATCGATCAATTCAGTAATTAAGGGAAAATTTCGTAGGACTTACCGGACCAGCTCTGATAAGCAATCTTTTCAGAGTTCTGTAGCGATCGTAAAGCGGTCTCACGACGGTTCTGTCTTCCTTGGAAACGGGTCTTCCGAAAGTGCCCTCGATGTGTAGCAGCGCTTTTTGGACGGCTGTTTTCTCGTCCATGAGTTGTTCGTAGGACAGATCCTCCATGCTTTCGGATCTGTCGTATTTCAGTCTCTTGTCGCTCAGTTTTCTTTCAATTTCCATGACCATTTCTTCCATAGATGAAGTTCTTGATTTCTCGCTGTTATTGTTGTTCGTCTGATGGCCAAAGCTGTTAAGTTTGTTATTGGCACTAGCCAGCAAAGCACTGACCGGGTCTTCCTTCAACATCTTGTGCTCTTTCCTTAGCTTATTCAACTCTGAACATAATCGTTTTATGTCACGGTTGCTCATTTTGTCGGAATGACTCGGACGGTATCCAAAATTCTCCTCAAACTCCTCTTCGTACTTCTTTATCTTTTTCTTCAGACCGTTTATATGCTTGGTCAGAGTCTTCAGACCCCGGTCAGGCGTGCTCGGCACTATAGGCTGAACTTCGTTCTCCGAATAAAACCGCCTCGGTACCAGCAACGAGTTACGAGGCGACAGCATGCCTTCGATACGCGCATCTGCTTCATCGTCCTGCAATTATTATTAAATATGCGATGGTTAAAATCGAGTCATTGGATCCATTAAAAATCGAAGATAGATACTCACAGCAGCCTGCCTGTGCGGAAATCCCCAATTAGTCAAACTGGGATTGTCGTACTCGCTATGTTCGACTATGGGCGGCCTGGCTGGCGACGGAGACCTGCTTGGCCCGCTGCTTAGCATTTCTAAAAAACTTTGTCCCCTCGCATTGTTACGATTATTTTGGTGGTTTGACTCCGTATACATGTCTTCCGTCTCGTCTTCATTTTCCTGTGAAAGTAAAGTTGTCTTTTTAGAAAAATAGTATCTATTAAAACCGTGTCATCGGAGAGAAAAATGAGGAAAAAGAAATAAAAAAAAAACAACATACTACAATCATCGTTAAATATTCGTGTGGCGAGATGTATACTATAAAAGTACTATGAAATACTGTGAAGCATTATAGAGCCACGCAATAGCAAATTTAATGTACCAACATTCGTTGTAGAATTGATTAACAAATTCAATAAATTCACTGTACAATACAGCAAAATTTTATTACAATTTTGTGTTCTTGCTATAAAAGTATATTAAAATAGAGATTTTCTTTGTCAGACTCAAATAATATGATTAGCAATTCACTTTTCTGCGCCAAATTTGTAAATCTGCGTTACTTTTTGTACATAATTTTTGATAGTTATATTCTCAAAGAAAATCGATCATATTTTACGGAATCAACTATTGCATTTACAATTTTCCAAAAGTAGAAAATTATACGATAATATAAGGGCTCGTAACAAAAACACGATTGAAACGTAGAAGAATCAATTCGCATTGGATAAGACTTGAAAATCGTATAATTTACACTTCAATCGAGATCAATCAATTTTTTTTTCACGTATCAGGAAGAAAATCGTCGATAGAAAAACCGTGTGAACACTTTTTTCACCGTGTATCAGTGACCCTGACCGAGTTACTATATTTGAATATAACTAAACAAAATCGTGTTTATGACTCCTAAATTTCGTAAGTTCAATTTATTCCGGATATTCGCCCAGCCAGCAAGATAACCGAGGTCTTAAGAGTCGCCTACACACAGACGCATAAGAGGCTCACCTTGCTGGATCCTTGATCGTTATCTTTTTCCGCGTGGATCCTCCTCCTCCTCGCCTGCCGTCTTCCTCTGGGTGTAACACTTCTGCTGAATCTCTCACTGCTCCTGATTCGTTCGGCATCGCATTCGAATCTCTCAGCAGCGAGGACGACTTCGCAGGGCGACGGAACCGGAGATGGTTTATTGAAAACCGGAGAGATGTTGGTTCTCTCGTGAAGCGGAAGCCCGGCGCATCGCTGAAACGATGAACAAACGATCGTCAATCAGATTGTCTATCGTGATATGAAAATGAGAAGAGTTCTTCGAACTTACAACTCCATGGCCCATGTCTTGGCCGACTTTTGGTAGCACGTGCTTAGCACTGTTAAAATCCTCGTGACTGCTAACTCGACGTATAGAATCGGCCGATTTTCGAACAGGTTCTAAGATGTGTTCCTCGCTGTTGCTTCTGCGGAATTTTTAACATCTATAAGATCTACTTTATACGATACAAATATTGCTCGATATCGATCGGACTAATTAACGCGGCAGTAAACATTGTCTTAATTATAAGCTAGATGTTAATTGATGAGAGCTCTCTGACGAACACAGGCCGATTAGTAAAGATGTCGGAGTGGATCGTCTTAAGTAGTGATTTAGAGGCTTTAGAGATAAAACGCGGATATGTTTTTTTTAATCACTGATTAATCGGTTACCTAATTAATTTCCGTTCCTGACAGCAGGATTCGCGTCGCTCCTTACGCTTGCGAGGCTTCAGAGCGCCGAGAAGCGTCGAATTCTCAGAGTCTTTGAGATTATCTTTAGAGCCTTTGCAAGCTCTGCAATCGTTTGTTATAACGCCGTTAAACGTTGTCTCTCTTGTACTGTAACATAAATTCGCTAATCATCAAACATTTCAAATATATTTTAAACATAATGATTGCAAGTCATACACGACCTTCGATTCATTACATTATTCAATTTCGTGTTCATTGACTGGTCGATAGATCTGATAGGAATTTTCAAACACAGTTTCATCACTTCGGGAGTCAAGGCTGGATGACAATTTCTACTCAATGATCGGTTCCATATTTGCGATTCAAAAAGATTACAGCCTGACATGGATGGATGAACTGTTTTCCAATAAGGTATGATGTAAATTTAGCTTCAAAGTTACGTTTTTAAGATACAATATAAATGGGGCGTCAAACGATCGGCTCGTTTTGTCCCCTTACATACGACCATGATTCATTGTCAGTCTGATAAACGGAATGCGTCACGAGTGTTAAAATATTAATATCGTCGGTGCAGATTCAGTTTTCGATTGCTGGATAGTAATCATAGAAATAAAATCATCCGGTGGACCGATTTTAGTTTTTCGGGTCTCAAACCGTTCAGTAAAGAGGCCTTTTCAATATGAACAGATAACTTTTTCGTAACTTGATTTTTACTCGAGTTATCATCAAAAGTAACGTACGAAGACAGAAAAACGCTATTTTATTGTAAAAAATGATGAATATCTGGTACAATTTTGATCGGATCAAGAAGTTTTCCGTTCATTTCGAGAAAGCCGCTCGACTGAATGGTTTGAGACCAGAAAATTTTTAATCGAGTCACCGATAGATTTCATTTTGTGCATCGTAGGCAAAAAAATGTGTTCCCAAAATCGTGTGGGAAGCATTCTAAAATATGAAAAATGACTTTTGGCAGGTTTGACTTTTTTGACGTTTGTGAAAATAATAGCGACGATGATAATACATACGTGATAAGAATTCAGTGTGTCGAATACTTGAATATAGACCATAAGAAATTCATGTGATAACAAAGACCAGCTTTCTTTTCCAGTATTGTAGTACTGGCGTAAAAACGAATCTTTCAGCGATTGTAAAAAACATTTATATTGCACGTTTAACTTATATTAGAAAACAGATTCAGAAACCCGCGAATTTTAATTCGCAGTTTTTCAGTCTTTCCGTACGAAAATTCATCAAGCTTTCAATAAAACTGGTCACTATTTTATATCACTTTATACTCTTTTATCGGACACGTATGTGTATATTCGCGGCTTCGGACGCAGGCATAAAGGCACTTTCAAACTGTGCGACTGCCGGGAACGAACTGTGCCGGCAAACCAGTCGATCCCAAGTCTATATTCGTATCGCGTTACGACTGGTGGTACTGTGGTAGTAGCCACAAGAACGATACCACCCACCATCGCATAAGACTCGGATGTGTGAATACACACGATGTAATCACACATCGTACAAATTTATCACATTCTCATAAATTTATCAAAATCTCATAAAAAAATGGCAGAGGTTCGTTAATGTACTTGATCGAACATAAAATGTCATAAATTGGGGCAATTCGGTACTAGAATCGCAAAATCTGGTTCCCACTATCGATTGATGGCGCTTTGACTCGCCTCGTTCGACGTGGACAGGTGTTAGAGATCTTTGCACTACGTCACATTTGCGCACGGTTTCGTTTCAGCCGTTTCTTTAATAGCTTGACTGCTACTTGGCAAATGTGTGTAATGACGTATGTGGGGTCAAAATTAGGCTAATCGTATCGAGATGGTTGAAAGCGATGACAATACGCGACTCTGAGCAAGCATTCACCTTTTTATCAACGTTACTTGAAAAAAAAAAAAAAAAAAATGAAGGCATTTCACGTGCTGACGTTCCAAAGAAGTGATTATGTATTATTACAATTACAGAGAGAAATCACGGACGTTTGTAAGAACTAAGATTCTTTTTTCTCGGTTTATACTGCGACCAGGGAAACGCGGCAGTACTATTCCGCAGCTATGATATGTAACCGTACCAGAAGTCGTACGACTAATCGATATCCGTTACGACCAAGGTCTGATGTAAGCAAAGCTTCGATGACACAACGTTACGTTGCCCATAGACAATTCCCCCAAGTTATCCAATCGGTATTAATAAATAAATATATTCACTTCCTGTCAACTTTTTGGGGATTTCAAGTGTAAAGTTTATCTTCGTCGGACTTGTTTCTATGCACTTATACATGTATTCGCCGTGACCACAACTTCAATCATTGTCTCGAAATACTTTTTTGCTAAATGCTGAATAAACGCAATGGATATAGTTTTTTTTTTACAAGTTCAAGAGGTGCAGTGATGTCAGCGGTAAACTGAGTGCTTGGAGACAGTTTTATAAATAGAAAAACGTCTCTAATCTTCGACTCTTTGAGTCTGACATCTTGATTCAGCTGGTTCACAAACGCTTTTGGATTAATTTTATACATTATGCATGTTAAATATTTAACATTTTTTATTCAACGTAAGTCAATATATTGTAGCCATCAAAAATAGAGTGCTGAATCTTAAAAATTTAGCTGATAATAGAATTTCTAAAATTACAACTTTATCAAGTTTCTAATTTTTTTTCTAAAGGAAACATTTTTGTAGTTAAATGAAAACTCGATAGAATCTAACCTCATGATAAAAGAAGTTAGTGGTTTTCTGAAACGCGAGCGATAATGGTCGGTTATGCAATGGATGAAGAACGAAACAACGAAGCACGTCTGTATCGAGGCAGGATATATTCGGAATCAATTTGAGGTGATAATTCTATTAGATCGGTATAATCAGACAGTTCTAAATATGGCTGAGGATGTACGTGTGAGTATGTTCATACTCTGTTGTAATGCTGCCTGACTGCCATATTTATAAATAGGTAATTCCTATTATCGTTTAAAAATATGTTTCTGAACTTTATAAGGTACGACACGCATAATATCACGAGGATGAACAGTCGAAGAAGACAGTTGAAATTAATGAAGATGGTTTAATGACACTTTGCTATTTTAATCGCGCAACCTGCCTAATTGGAGTTTATAATTTGCCCGACTACCTAATTGCGAGACCATTCAGGGACGGAAACCGCGAACCCATATCCTAGTTTCTAGTTCATACCGCATAAATTATACCCAGGCAAATTGTTCAGGGCGGGTCATAGATGTCAGAAACTGAATTTTAGGATCCTGTGGATTACGTTTACATAAGACAAAGGTGTATGATCAGGTGTGACGATCGACTTTTCTAGAGTTCGTTGAACCCCCTAGACCAGAAATGAGAACGCAATTATTTACACAACCATGTGAGCTACTTGGTTCAGTTCTGAAAGAAAATGAGCTGAATTAGACGATATCTAATGAAGGATGGCTACAATGATCCTGCCTAAGCGCCAATTTACGTCAAGGGCCAGACTCAAGCTGTGAATTTATCTCTTTAGCGAGTCCGAAATTCGCGATTCCTCTTTGACTAATTGGAATAGTATCAACGTCGTGTAATTAATTAGATTGACGAGGGGAGAAAGGAAAGGTTGATCTATCAATAATGACATAGTTTCGGCACGTGTGTGTCGAGTCCTAATTTACACACGGTCGTTAATTGTGGGTTTAAAACGGGGTCTGACCGCATCGCAAAAAGATAACAAACCTTAAAATAGTTTCCTTGACTTTGGCCTGTTGTAAATTACGTAAATCACACATTCAAACAGTTAAATATACATCGAGCGACTGATTAGCGGCTAAATACAGAAGTCCAGGAAGCGAGACGCAGTGTTGAAATAGGCTACCTTATTTTTCTTTTCTTGCCTTCTTTAGTCAAACAGTGCTAAAAGAGAAACAGCTGCTGATTCTATCCACTCAAAATAACACACAGAAAATAAGCATTTGCCCGTTTTCAGCTTCACGCATAATATGCGATCGTTGTGTCATCGATTGTCTGATGTATGCATTCAGAGATCGTAAATTCATACACGTCCAACTCCGTGCTACACAGAGAACGGGCCTGACTGCACATTCATCACAGCAATCAGTTCCGCACATATTTTATTGCTAGCAATTCAGCTAAACGGTCTTCTAGATTATTATACCGAGGTGCAGGGAATTGCAAAACCCTCTCACGTGGTTCAAAGTCAATTAGAAATGCTGCTTGTGCCTCTTGGATCGTTTCGAGTCTCTGTTAAAAGCCTAATCTACTCTACGCAATGGGTGCAGGTTGAGTAATTTAACCGTAAATCACAGAAGTTAGTTGAATCGTCTTCAGAATAATCTCTACACCCCCGAAGAGTGATGGTAATGAATTTGAACGAACATACGTGACGAAATGAATGACGACGAATTCGTGATATTATTTCCGTGGAATGTTGCGTGTGTCAAGTTGCAGTTTCTTGAATGTCGACGATATTCCATCCGTGAATGAGAGTCACGACCCAGTCGCGAAACTCCAGTCCATATAAATGCAAATTTATATATCCCAACGTCTATAGGTACGCGTTTAGGTGTCGCGATGGGAACAAACTGAATGTTGATTCCTTTTTTCTGTGCCAAACTTTTTCATATCCCCACAATTCTCAGCCTCGAATATATTTTTAACCGTTTCGCACACGTGTCAAATATAAAATTGGCTGTCTAGTGATGCGATAGGTTTTCACATACGTCGGTCATCCTCAAGAGCCAAAAAACTCGAAGACGCGTTTCATTCACACGTGTCAGACACATATAATGCCAAATTCGACGATAGATCTCACGTCACAAATACCAGACGATCTATTCAAACCTGCTTTCGGATCGCAAATCTAGTACCGCTGAAAAAGTTAGTGATTCCTCAGTTTTTAATTTAAAGGACTCGCGACACTCTTCGTTTTATTCTAGTTGTCAGTCTGGATTAGGACCAAAAATAAAGAAGAAAGTTTGTCAAGCGTTTTCGGAGTGGATTAAAAACGATGAACTTGCAGTATTTGAGAATTTATGAAGCGATTGAAGAAAAATCGCAGGTAGCATCAGCAGCGGTACGATTTTAGTCTGTTTTTATAGATTCTCGAATATAAATTTTTTCCTTGCAGCTATTTTGTTCAGCTGAAGCACTTTGAAACATACTTTACGACGTTACGTAACCGATAAAAAAAAATCGTTTTTGCATGAACAGATAAAATGCTGAAACATCAAACTGATTTGACTTCCAGTCAAGTTACGATTTACTTATCTGACATTCAACCTCATCGGTGAAGGAAAATCCATAAAAAATATTATCGAACCTGCCAATCTCGTATTACTTATCTGTAGTCACGTGTAAACGTTACCACATGCAGAAAATTATCACCAGACCAGCCTGGTCTGGTTGAGGTCTGACTAATGCTGGTGGCATCATCGAACGTGGACCCACGCTTTACCCGAGACAGAATCTAAATTTATGTGGATTATCAAATGCAGTTGGATTTTAAATGACTGTATAGAGTCTAATCGAATGATGTAAAACGGCCAAAACATGCGAGGAATGTCCAACATTGGACTTGGCTAGACCGCGGGTTACGGTTACAGCGAATATAAAGTCAAGTTTTGGATGATTGCCAAAATTTCCAAATGTCTCCCAATTTTCAAACCCAGACACTGCGTAGTTTGAAAGTTAAAATAATTTTGACAAAAATATAACCAGACGCAAAGTCGCTTACTGGCACTGGACAAGATTGCCATAACGAAGCACGTAACACGTCGTTTTACCGATGTACTATGTGTGCCATGGCACGAATTCTGAATTCTTTCACATGCGAAAGTTCACCAGAGCCTCATAATCCATTCGTTCGGTTATTTTCAGTGAATAACTTTATTTCCACCGATTTCATGATCATCCAACGACCTTGTAGGGTCAGTGTCACAGTCAAGATGTCACAGTCAAGAACGATACTAGAAAATATCAGATATACTAATGCGGCGACGGCCTCATGTATGCTACCACATAGACTTCCTGTTTGATTGTGAGAGTGACACATGGAGCAATAATTCTTATGTACTTTATCGTGTATAATGAACTCGATACGTTCATGCATGTTATTATTCAGATCTCGTAAAGTGAAATGAATTGCGTATACAGTGAAATCAAGCGGATGAATCACTGTACGATAAAATTGTATGACCGATAAACCTAACTCGTTTAACAGTTACACAAAAATATTATACCTATACATGTATATACTGACTCTTCCGATTTTAAAATCACTACATAATATCTGCTATACATCATAAGCCGTAAGTGATCAGACCTTGAGCAATAGGATGAACCGAATTGATGAGCTAGTAGGAATAGTTCCAATAAGCGACGAGACTGACATTAGGTACCAGTTCGTACAACTGTTACAATGTCGAGAAAATCGATCATGCGACGAATCATCAGTGTTAGACATATCAATGATGAGTTTGTCATTCAACATTAAGACAATCGACTTGAAACTAGAAGAAGAGCTATTCGATCAGTGATGAAAAAAGGTTCCCAGAATGAAATATATACTTGTCAGAATGTATTCCCGAGTCGATGGGTCGAAAATAGACGAATTACTTCCGTAATCGCAGCTTATTCTAATTAGATACGCATATAGAAACTATAGTCTCGATGTCCGTCTGATGAGTAAATGGTATTTCTGGCTGTTCAGTAATTATCGGTAAAGGTCCTTCCATTACATAACGTGGGTAACCAGTCGCGCGATTACGGATGAGTTTATGAGCATTGGAGCATAAAGTACTAATTGTTATTTTTGTAATCAGCTTGATTTGTAAGAAAAAACTGTACACGACGCACACAGCCCCTCTACCGATTGTTCAGTGCCGTGAGCGATGCTCGTTACCGCAGTCACATGCTCCGCACAATTTACTAACAAATGTAATTGCAACAAGACGATGTATGATGTGTAGAATTTGCCGTGCTTATTGATGCATACCATTGCTGGCAAAGTCACGTGCTCGATTAACATGACCTGGCATAACTCAACCTTTCTTAGCCTCACAATCAGTCGATGCGTTGAGCCTCTTCGAGGAGTAATAATTAAAGGACGTAGAGGATATGACTTCTAGGTTCGATTGCTCCAGGAAAATTTGGAATACTCCGACGACATCTTAAGCTCTTATACTTCAAATGGATATTGAAGAGTTTGATAAGCCTGAATGACGATAGTTTGGCTGATGAACACATCCTGTTGACCATATAAAGAACAATGATCTGTCTCGTATACAATTCATCGATAAAAGTGTATTGTAATCCCTACCGATAGTAAATACTTGCTTCTAACAATGAGTTATGGAAATTGATTGATGGGTCAAATCGTTCAGTGTATCTGAAGCACGTGATTTCGATTTGTATGATTTAACAGGTTCTCCCATCCATCTGAAGCCGTTCAACTCTTATCTTGCATAACATATATGTATTATTGTATCTTGCTTCTACAGGATTACGAGACTGAACCTTTACGTAATGCACTATTATCACCAGGAATGATTACGGATTCACACTATTTTACGTCGGATTTTACATGGTGGCCACTATAAAAAGTACAAAAAATCCCTGATTACCTATTTCTGACCAAATTATAATTTTTGCCTGACTGAAATTCGTACGAATTAGTGGTTATTCGAGTGTGTAATAAATAATCCTCTCAATCAATGGTCAGATCTTTTATTCTGTCTTTTTTCGTATCACCATAAAATTTCTTGACTTTTCTCTGATAATTTTATCGGATTCCCTGAGTTCTTCCAGTTTTTCACAATGTTTTACTATACCTGGCTGCTCATAAAACTATTTTTGACAAAGAGCTTCTTGTTGCAAAAATAGCGCGAGCGTCTCGATATCCCGTGTTTCTATCTCGACCTGCAAATATGTTCATCCTCACAAGAACTCGATTTACCCAGATTCATCTGACGCGCGTAACAATTACGTCATCAGGACGCGGGGTGTGAACCAGAGTTGATTATAGGTCGTAAGACAATCCGAGGAAATAAAATCAATTACCGCTACCTTGTGAACTTCGTTTTTTTCTTTTTTTTTTTTTAGACGTTGTGAGAAGTTGGCGTGATTGCTTGTACAAAATGACGTAAAAACAGGGAGGGTACATCTGCTATGTGATTTCATTCTCCGTCATGGAACCTGCAGAGGCAATGACAATTTTTTTTCACGATTCCGCCTGTGCGAATATCGCTAGTGTTACTTTTTTACACCGAGGTCTGCTATTTTTGAGTTCTATAGACAGATTGTGGTATAGAAAAACAGATACACTGTCAAAATACCGCTTTTAGCAAAGTGAGATAGCATTGGGCGATCGTTTATGAGAGCCACTACAGAATACGAGTGGATATTAGTAACGTGGATATATTTTTAGAGGGGTTTTTGAGTATATTCTGAAAATTAGTATAGGGTTCCCTACTGAAAAAGATCCTGTAAAATATTACATGAAAAAGTACATAATAAATTACATGATAAATTTTATAAAGTTATGATTGGATTCACGATACGAATTATTATGTACTTTATCATAAGATTTTTGTTCTAAACATCATTTTGTACAAATACACATAATTTATTACCTAATTTATCGTAGGATGTTTTACGTCATGGTCAGATTTTATGATAGAAAAAGAAAAAAAACGGATCCCTGAGTCGGGATCGAACCGCCGTCCTTTGAATTCGCAAGCAGTGACGCTACCGTCTGAGCTACGGTACTTCACAGTAGTATAGCGAGGTTTCAGCTTCATAAGCTGTGATATAATTGTGATTGATTTCCAGTTTCTTCGGAGAAGTTGGAACTCGTAAATCCCCGGTCTAAATTTTACTTTTTTTCTTTTCTATCGTAAAATCTGATCATGTAAAACATCACAATATAAATTAGATAATAAATGATGTGTATTTGTACAACAATGGTCAGAATAAAAATCATGTGATAAAGTACATAATAATCTACAACATTCTCAATTTACATGATAATTCATATCATGAATCCAATCATAACTTTATGTAATTCATTATGTAATTTTTCGTGTAATATTTTACAATATCTTTTTCAGTAGGGTTAACGACTCTACGCGACACAGTCGAATGTCAAGAGTCGTTCTTTTGAGACGAAGCCAAAATAAAATGAGATCTAGACCATTGGCTACCAAAACATGTGACGTATGTGACAAAAAAAAAAAAAAAAATACAGAATGAAAACTGTGTGAAATGAGAGGAAAAATAAAGCAGACCAGGAATTCTGATCGCCAAGAAGTTTATATGGTTTTACTCTAAAATAAATCTTACGAAATTGTTGAAACATGATTGATTGCGAAAGTAATAGAGATCCTCCACTCGTTCTTCACGATTAGTGAGTTTACTATTTTATCCTATGTTTTCGATAATAAATTCCCATTACATAATTTGTTGAAGAACAATATTGCCTCTATGCACGCAAACACGATTACGTCCATACCACACCGATACGTGGTTAAATAAAAGCTTGTTCATGTACCTTTTGCAAAAAACTGTGCGAGAACGTCCAAAAGCACGATATCATGAACCGCCTGTATCTGACAACTAAACGGACCACTTTGACAATTCGTGGCCACAACCTACTAGTGTGATCCGGACAATTTTCTTGGTCCGTCACTTATAGCTAAATTCGGTGCGTGTCACGTGACGATACCACGCTTAGAATCCGTCCCTCTACGTCTTCCGATAAATTTGCTTATCATAGTTTGGGAAAATCGTGACAACACTGTAAATTCTGAAAAAGGTCTGAGGATTTTTTGAAAGGGATCTGAATATCAAAATAATTTTTTGGGTTTCAGTAATTGAAGTTGATTAATTTTATTCACTATTAATTTTTCCTAATGCAACAAATTCAATTTCTCTTTTTTTTTTTATAACGATCCGCGATAATTCAACTTCATTGAGGCGAGTATTCGAAGCTTTCAATAAATTTTCTTCATTTCCTGTAATTCAATTCAACTCATGTATTTTCATTGCGAATTGATTTTTTTCAATTTCAATTTTTCTGTCAATTAATAATCGGTAATTTGCTAAAATCAAAGTTGACATTGTGAAATTTCAATAATGCAAACAAAATTTCTGCTAATTTGAATAAATTCACAATTACTTGTGTAAACTTGGATTATTCAGATTGGAGTTAATTCTCATTAATTTTATAGTCATTTTTCAGTCAATATTCATCGATTCAGTCGTTTCTCGTAAATTCAGGTGAATGAAAATTATTTCACGAGATTATTGACACCACAATTCAAATAATTATTTCTCCCTCGATTTTTCAAAACACACAGAATGAAAATTTGCTATCGTACAAGCGTCTGCAGATTTTCATTCCCCCACTGATGAAAAATATATGCAATTTGACCACAGATGGTCAATTTTCTCTTGCAAGGTTCTCCGACCAGTAAATGCTCGCGATAATCGTAATTATCACGTAGCACCGATCTGTTTGTATAAATACGTGTCCCAGTCACAGCGTTCAGCGAGTAGTTAGTACGTGTTCGGTATTCATTACTCCGTATTTGCTTTGGCATGCGAGTCCTATATCCGTACGTAGGTGGTTCTAAAATAAATTCCGTGAATGGGACTCGAACACGCGAAAATGCAAATCTACCATCAACTACGTGCCTCTGCTATATCGGGAGTAAAGAATTCACAGCTATTTTCTCAAAAATTTTCAAGACTGACGCAGCTTCATTTGAAGATGGTCGGATGAACATCCAGTCCCTTACGCGGAAGACAATGAATTTTAATTTGTTATCATATCTCGAATGTGTCGGCTCAAATACCTCGTGCCTCGAATAACAATTTATGATTTATGCAGTTAACTTGAGAGGTTATACCCCTGTACTGACGTCATACGAGAGTATCAATTTGAAGCGTTACTACAAGAAACCTCTTGAAGTTACTTAGTTAATCAAATTTCACGCAAAATTATTTATAAACGTAGGTATAATACGTGAGATCGATTCAGACACGGAGCCAAAATGTGAGGTTGATGATGCAGAGAACATATTTGCACGTAGTAGACCTGCAGATATAGTTGAGTGTTAAGGGGATTAGAAGCTGAAAATTTTCCATTATGTAAGAATAAAACCGCCTCGAAATATGGAATAATAAGAGATGTAAGAAAATGTCGAGTTTCATCCGGTCGAATGTTTCTCTCAAAGCCGAGATTCCTCAAGTGCGAAATAGCGGCAATTAAAACTTTCTTTTTATAGCTTCAGCAACACGACATGAATATCGCTGCTCCATTATCTCGGTTAACCAGACGGCCAACGGTCTGAGATAAATGAAAAAGATTTATATACCAACGTGTGGTGAATGGATGAATAAATAAATAAAGGATCGAGGCGAAGGAGAATCACGCAACGGTTGTTGGATCCGAGTTTGAACGCAATAATGAACAAGTTCCTTATCGACGCTAAGTTCATTGTCAGTGAGATAAAACAAATGATCAAACGACGGAAAAATTAGAGTTCAATGTCCCCACGAAGTGAAGCTTGAAAAGTAATCGGTTATGTCGTGGTGACGTTATCTCAATTTGTATTCAGATTAAATCCCTCTACCCGACCAGTTTCGTTGTCAAGAACTAGTTATCGTTGAAATATTATTCATAGAATTTTTCATCTTTTCAAGTTCCAAATTGTCGAGGTTCCCAAAACAGTCGAAAAAATTTACTGGCCAAATTTGAATTTTTGTCTGATTTAAA